>JANTCA010011113.1:0-44411 GCA_024741275.1 Chironex yamaguchii | reverse complement strand
CTTGTCGTTGCGACTGCTTCAAGATTGAGGCTTGCCAAGGGTGATACACTTTGCAAAAATCTTCCCCTCAAAAAGTACTCTTGTGTTACTGCTCTATTCAATAATTGTCCTATTGTTCATTCCGTGAATTTTAACAAATTGAATAAAATCACAGAAATTGAGAGAAAGCTGCTCTTAGGTCACGAATAGACGGGGGATTGGAACAGTAGGTGGGATAGATACGTCCTGTAAACCCAATATACTGGCAGGGAGTTGAAATAAATGGGGTGGGTGGAAATGTTCACAACGTGAAATTAACTGCGTAGCTGGTTACTTTCATTTTTTTTCATTTCAACTGAATATTCTTTTATGTATTTTTGAACAAGATGCTGAATTTTAAGTTTCTCCTCATTTGAAGAATTTGTTCTTCAACTACATCTAATGTTCATGTTAACTGGAACACTACTAGCAGTGGAATTCGCAAGCATAATATGCATTTTCATACGGTTTTATAAATTGAAGATTTGAAGACACATTTCTACAGTTACCAATAGCTATAGGTGTGTTTCTACATGAATGACTAGGTGCAAAATACCAGAGTAAGTTCTGAGTCATTGACTGGAGGTGCACTGCTTGAAAACTTAGAATACGTTATAGAGCAACAAATCAGTCGATCTATTAAGGCAAAGAGTATATTGTGCTGTTGCCTTCCTATTAAATAAGTATTTCATTGCAAAGAAAGCTAACGCTTACCCATAATGGACTTGAGAGGATTTAAATGAAACAATTTTTCATTTTGTTTAAAATGATCATCTGCTATATTTATTTTGGGGGTCGGGATGGGGTGTTCTTTGCTAATTAATATGGTTGCTTTAGTTGAGAAAGGTATTTACTTCCTGCAGAAATATGCCAAACCTTACAAAATTGACTCACTTTCAAATTTTGCAATTCCCGGTTGCTAAATAACAATATCGTATTACTGTTTACAATAATTGTTGGTTGCGAAGGCTTCCACACGAATGGAGAAATAAAGGAATTAACTCACAGCTTCCGTAGTGCAATTTGCTTTATTGGACGTTTTTCAAGTTTCATTCCGCTGATATGCCGACACACGGAATTTTCCAATGAATAATTGTCAACTGTATAAATTATTTCCTCAGCAAATTAAAAACCCATTGAGAAAAACGAAGCATGTCAAGGTATGAAAGGCAAAAGGTAAGAAACATCGTTTTTCATGCAGATGCAGAGCATTTTATTTCTGTGCAATTAATAGATAGACAATGGGGTCATTTGATGATTATCTGTTAAGGATTTTGCAAGGAGCCTAATACCATCAGACTGAGCAGTCTCATCAGGCCACCACGTGGTGTCTATCACACAGTCCAATAGACTTCCATTTGTCAAAAGGTTACCGATTTTTAGTTACTTGTTTACATGCGATGAAAACATCGACATTCAGAGTCTCTGTTATGCATGCTGGGTGTACGACTAGTTGATTATTTTGATTGTCCACTCTTCAACCGAATACATACAAAATAGTAAGGCAAGCACATGGAAAGTATTAGGGCAAGTATCGTCAAGAAGCACAAGTACAAGCAGGTAATTGATATGATCTGGCTAAAATCATACTACAAAAGGGACCTTAGAATAATTGATCAAGAGTTTATTATGAATGACTGATATCCTACCTATTCATGGCCACGGGCTGATTTATGGCTCATCGCGTGCATCGCTGCTTGTCGTTGCGACTGCTTCAAGATTGAGGCTTGCCAAGGGTGATACACTTTGCAAAAATCTTCCCCTCAAAAAGTATTCTTGCGTTACTACTCTATTCAATATTTGCAGAATACAGAAATTTACAATTCTTGTTGGTTATATAACAATGTGGTTAGTTGTTAATAATAACTGTGGGCTCTGCGGGATTAACAGCAATGGAAAAGTCTAGGAATTTTTTTAATGGTATCTTCTTTATTGTAGTTTGTAGTATTAACAGGAGAAGACGAACAGTATATTTCTTATAGAGATATTTTCACAGTTGCAAAGTAAAGGGACCAATTTGCAGGAAAAATTTATGTTTTTATTAACGACTATCTCATAGTAATGCACGATTTACTTTTTTATGGAATGCCAGCTCTAGACCTTATGGTAATCAGTACAACACTACACAATTTACTTTATTGGACGTTTTTTCAAATTTCTTCCTGCTAACATCCGAACACAGATATTGAATAAATATTTGAATGATTAATTGTTATTTTTTTATATCCTGAGCGAATTTCAATACCACTGACTGTCCTTCAGAAGAAGAAGCATCTCAAGGCAGAGGGTAAGAGACATCGTTTTTCATGTAAATATATTTCTGTGCAGTTAATAAGTAAGCAAGGTGGTTATTTAATAATTATTTGTTAAAGATTTTGCAAGCAGCCTGATACGATCAGACTGAGGAAGCCCATTAGGTTACCTAGTGGCGTGTATCATACAGTCGATTACTCTTCCATTTGACAAAACGTTATCAATTTTTTTAGCACTGAGGTCAAACAAGTCATTTCAACTGTTAACTAAAATGTTAAATTTCTCACGTTACTTAGTACTTGATCGAATTACTGGAGGCTCAAAAATAATAAACGGGGGACTGAAATAAGAAATGGGAATACCTAAAGGGGAATGGTGTCAAAATATTAATATGCGGGGTAGAGGGGTACGTTTATTCGGGACACGGGAATTTGAAGTGTCAATATAGAGGCAGATTTTTCTTCCATTAAATGTTTCTTTGTTCCAGAGACAACAATGTATGTTACTACAAATATCTACTTATTTTGTACCACAAGTTAATTCCTTCGCAACTGCTGGCATTTTCCAAGTAAATATACAGTACATATATAATACGTAATAAAAATGCCTCGAACTTTGCAAATAATACCAGTGCCGACGATTTATGGCATTGAAAGTTCTGTCATTTCTGAACTGGCATTACACGTCCTCTTATAAAATGTCCTTATGATCAAGGAGATAGAAATGTTTGATCAAAATATCTACAATTGCTAAATATATGATAATTTTTATCTTTAAAGTGTATCCTTGTTAATCCGACAAAGGCATGCGCAAATGTCTAGATGTAGGCGTGAACTTTACATACTGGGATGTTGTTCCAACACTCAATCACAATGTTGCACAGAATCCTATGAATTTATCACTGCGATTGTTCTCTGCCTTTCTATAAAATTGCACTGTGTAAAGTTCAAAAAGTTGTATATTCTCGACCTTCTCTGTGTTAGCAATTAGCAGCTCCAATTGTCAACGTTTTAACACATAGTATGTACTTCTGCTGCTATTTGTAAGTAAGATTTTCTGCTGCTATTTGTAAGTAGGTTTTTGAATCAGTCTGTGCTATCTATCCCATGAATGATTTTGGATTCCACGACATTTACGAATGGCATACGTTAGCATATATTATGCAGATACTTCTGTTGAAAAGAAGTGTCAATTCCATTCACCGGAGGCGATCAATTGTCTGATTGATTTACCAAACTAGTATCTGCTCCATTCCAGCCTACAAAGAAAAAGAAAATTAAATCAATAAATCAAAAGATAGATTTTATAAGAATTCAAACAAGTGCGAATCATGATTAAGTAATGCATCCAGAATCGAAAAAAACGTCGCAAAACTGTCCTTTTAATGTCGATTAATTCAAGACTCATAAAAGTATATAATTTACTAGGCCAAAGATACGAAATTGATTTATGTGATAGGGGCTACACTGTAAACCAGTCTCAAATCTTAAATGTCCTGGCTCTTTTTCAATCCATCATAATTTAGTCCATCAAATGGAGGGTACAATAAATAATATGTAGTGATCCCAGCAACGTGCCTATTATCAAAACATCTTCTGTAGACATTATTGCCCTACAGGAAGTACGGGTTTTTCTCTTAAGTTATAATCTATGACATAAGTTAGCGATATTTATATCAAGTTAGAACAAAAATATTACGCAAGTCTAACTTGACTTATGAGGAACAAATTACCATTTTCGTTTTGAGCATTTGAAAAAAGTAGCTGGGGCACAGCCGGTCTGCCCCCTGTAGCTCCCCTGTCGCCTTTTTCCTTACAGCTAATTCTACTAGGTTAATTGTTGAAAGACATGCTATCCTCTAGAACGTAAGCAAGTGTTTTTACTGATGTCGAGTTTTCTGCAGATATTCAAAGAGTAGTAAACTTTAGCATCTAAGAAGTCCATATATTTTCAAAGTTGTATTGTATTGATGCATGAATTATGTCGCATATATGGAAGATGACGAAAGGTTTTACAAAGTGCTTGGACTTTCTTAGTTAGACACACAGTGACCTGACAAAGCTCCCTCTATTATTACTATATTTATTCAAGATTTATGAAACGACAGTTCTAGGTATTCGATGGAAATTACATAGTGCATTTTTTTAAGTGCCATGGAAATTTTCAGCACCGACACCATAACGCAGGAAGCCCTAATTATTTAGACATTCCTACCAATCCAAATGATATTGTATTTATTTCTAAAAGTTTTAGTTTATTCTAAAATTACTGCCTGGTTCTTACATTTTACAACGTTTAACTAAAATGACGTATTGTATTACTTCGAATCAAAGCCCAGGATGCTAATTTGACATTTTAAATTTTATGGGGCGGCTTAGTCCAAAGATGTCATGACCTGAATATTTTAATATTATGTCTTCCTGTCAATCCACTTCTATGAAAAGGAGACTATCATTTCTGATTTGGACAAATTTAATGGAAACTGTTTGTGATTTGTTTCAAATTTACACTGCCTTTCAGGGAAGGCGGTCTTATTGAAGGGGAGTCTATTTCATTTCTCATAGCTGATGTGTGTATGAGAGGGAGGAAACTAGAAAATTATATTTAAATTAAGAGGGTGTTAAGTTCCCAGTATGACTGTATTATTGGAAATATAGACATAAGCAACTAGGCCAAAACAAAATAGTTCAACTGTCTATGACAGCTGATTTTATTGAGTAAGTGAACTATTTACAATTTAGGACAATGGTTTGAAGCTGTTAGCAAAACAATGGTGACTGGAACTCAGAGGGCATAATCTAATTTTCGTTGCGCAACCTTATTGCACACCATTTCACATTAAGTTCCGTCTATATCACAAGCACAACAGATTGGCATTACGCCTACTTTAAAGCCGTTTTACTTCAGACATGACCTTTTCTAAGAAATTTCTGTATACTGGTTTTGGAACGTTCATGCCATAGATCAAGTGTTGACGGTTTATTTTTTGTGCTGAAACGCGGTGTTTTAGAAATTAGGATGTTAAGTCATGTTGGAAGCAACTAGGCATATTAATTTGTAAATTAATAACTGGTGGGGCAATCATTGGGAAATTTGCACAAGCACATCCGAATGTGAAAAGAATTAGAATTTCCTGCAGTTAAATGCGATAAATGAAACAATATCTGCATATCATTGAGACAAATTGTTGTCATATTTTATTGCTATGTAGCTACAATTGGGAAAGATGATGTGCAAAATTTAATGCAAATAGAAATTGTTAACGCAAAATTTTTGATCGTGCAGGAATTAGTATACGGATGTATACTAATAAGGAGAACAAATATGTAGAAACACAAAGCCAAATTCTAACTATTGGCAATTGTCAGGCTTTCAAAATTAAGCACGAAACCTTGAGGCCTCATCGAAAAACATGTCAGAAGTCACCAGTCTCTAGAAGCTAAACACGTTGTAAAACCTTTTGTCATTTACAGAGATTGCATATTTATATTATGCCTTTTCCGTTATGTAGGTTTATGGTTAGACTCATTGTAGTCAGGGTAACCAAAGACCCATTTTAAGACAGGAAATATTGAAATCCAATCTCTTAAGGTGTGTATTTCGTACATTTATAAGCTTATCTCTTTGATATTAGTATATGTAGTCACTACATAGAGTGACATTGATCAGTAGCTATTGTCATATAATTAAAATGAGCTCCCAACTTCCTTACCGTTGATTACATACATACATACATACATAAATAAATATAAACATACATACATACATACATACATACATACATATAAACATACATACATACATTAACATACATACATACATACATAAATACACGCATACATACATACATTCATTCATACATGCATGCATGCATGCATACCTGCATACATACATATACACACATACATACATACATACATACATACATACATACATACATACATACATTCATTCATTCATACATGCATACATACATATACACACATACATACATACATACCTACATGCGTACATACATGTAACCCATATGTACCCAGTAGACGTTGGGTCTCCAAAAATGAGTGCTTTTCAAGCATTTCTGTTCTTTGTCACTCTGACTGCATCTTCCAAGGACAGGTGTATAACGGGTGCCAAAATGGACAAATATCTCTTTTCTTATCTCAACACTGTTGAGAGTAATGAAAATGCAGATCCTAATAACAGAAACAACAGCATTGATTTAAAAAATGACTGAGTAAGTTAAAAGTAAGAAAAAAAGAACCATAAACGCTATTTTGTGTTAATTCGAATTGCTGTTTGTGAAAAAAATTTACCTTTAGCCCAAAGTTTAATGCGCTGAAAGGCTCTCGTCAAGCTGTCAACTGTTTTAAATATTCCTCTTTTGTATCAGGCATACTGAGTATTTTACGTGTTTATGGGGACCTAATAATGACCTCGTATTAGCAACATGTCTTAAAATGGAAGAACAAGACCCAATGAAAGGTAGTTCCCCGTGGTCACCAAAAATGTTATCATGTACATTGTCAAGTGCCTTCAAATAAGAAGCTTGAGAGGTGTACCATGTAGAGTATTATATTAGCTTAGAATAGCGTAGGAATATAGACGATGAATAAATCTGTTACGAGAAGGCATTTTGTTTTGATATCTTGGCTTTTAATTGTTTGTACGTTTTATTTCACTCTCTTGCCTTTACAGAACTGGTTACGCTAAGATAGAAACTCGAAAAGAATTAACTTGTGATATCAAGTTTATAACTATAATTTTCAAAGCAAGACGAGACTTTGTATTGGCAAGTTTATAGCGCATTCCTCTTATTGTTATTTTTAGAATTTCATGGCATCAGCAAGCAGAGAGGAAAAATTAGCAAGTAGCGTCATGTCTCTTGGTCGATTATTTAAGTTTTTATTTGAGGCATTCAACTAAATTTGTTGAGTCTTTATTCCCTCCCGTAGTTTTTGCATTTTAAACAAGTCAGGGTTTGGTTTGTGTTCATTTCTAAACTGGCACCAAGTATAGCGAGTTCATTTTACTCCTTCCAAAACTGTGGGGGTTTTTTCCACTTTTGACGTCAGTTGAATGCCTTAAATACGTAATTTATAGATTTAAGCAAATTTTGTAATTATTAGCATTAATTGTTTAATGTGCCCAGATCGCTATTGCCTTTTATGATCCTCATAGTGCATTTGTGGGTCCATTAAAAAATATGCAGTCTAACAGGATTTGTATGATGCAACATTTGATAAAACGTGATGCAATTTGATGAACGAGAGTGTTCTTAATTTTGCAACCAAAAGTAGTTTCAATAGTTCAAGCCCAAAATTAGCCCTCAGAGTAGCTGTGAGCAACTAAAATGAGTATTTTATTTCAACTTATAGTTTTAGAACAAATTCTGGAGTGGGGGGTTAGAGGAGCCCTAAACAGGTAACAAACTTTCATGGCAATATCGGAACTTCTTGCACATAAGAGCCTTGAAACGTGTTTTCCTTTTTTGCTACAAAAGACCATCAAAAGCGTGCACAAATACCTTTTCAAAGATATAGCTATTGGAAAAGTAAGCTTTGCAATTCATCAGATTAAAATCCTGGCCCCTGAAAGTTAATAAAATAACATCTTCGAGCATAAATCATCCTCCCTACCCAAGCCATCTATAGCTCCCATCTCTGGAAATTGGTAACCAAAAGATTACTACATATAGAAGAATCATGAGATCATTTTTACTTTTAACAAGCATCAAAAGTGAATCTTAATTTTGATGAAATGACAAACCCTAGTTCTCATAAATCGGGAAAAAATTAGGGCGACGGGACTCTAAGCTCCCTTCCCTTGCCCCGGCTTGCCTGAAAGTGATATTTAATTTAACCAAAAGAAAACATAATCATAAAGTTAGTCAGTTACTTCGAATCCCGTAATTAGATCTTTTTATGTATAGGCAATACCAGTGCCCATATTACAGTCTTGAGTTGCTTTCGACCCAAGAATGGAGCCATGACTAGATTAAATTATAGTTTGAATTAGGGTGTGGTCTTCTTACATAGTTATCTACTGGCTTGAAATAATAATAATGGGATAACAATGTTTGTGATCCTATTGAGTAATAATAACCCTCACATAAAATTCTCACATATCATAAAGGGTAGCAGTGAATGCATTCACAAACAGAAAACTCGAAACAGGCAATTTAGTGATAAAATGTAATTCCTATCAATGATTTACTCTTACCGAAAACGAGATCTGAGGTTACACATATTTGGGATTCTTCTGAACAATGAAAGCAGTTTCGTATGTCATGTTTGAATCCAGTTACTATAATAATTTTCACAGACATCAACGTTAGTCTAAAATACTACAAAAACAAAGTGCCAACATGGATGACAATTGTACTCTTTATTTAATATTATTGAATATTATCAGTCTTTTTATCAGTGATTTTCGGTCAAAGTTATTTTCGTGTCAACTTAAAAAAATTCGCACCAAGTATCTCTAACAAGGGTCCACGAAGAGTAACCAACATAAAATTTTGTCACTCTTAGACAGTTTGTGATGAGGAGTGTTGTAATGCTGATATATAACAAAGTTGTACATTAAAGTTGCATTTTCGTGGACAAACCTTAAGCTCCAAGATGGATATTTTTGAGTCACACAACTGTAGATTAGCCACAACACTTTCAATATTTACCAGTTGGAATCACGTGATTTAATGATTGAATGAATCTAAAGTAGGCCTATCGAATACAAAAGAAATTCCCATTGAACAGAACGTCATTTGAAAGTTTCTTGTTAGGTAAAATTACTGTACGTTCTATTTCCATTGTATTGCATCTCCATCATTTTTGGACGATACATAACATTGTTTGTTACATAAAAAAGACATTTTACGAGTGACTTTGGCCAGGGATAGGATTGAAAAGCATATAAATGTACATGACATCATTTTAAACACTCTGTGTACCAGGGATGTATTTACTTGATAACGTTAATTTGGGATTTACAAAGTGCTTTTTCTTCAGATTGATAAAAAAAGTGTTATACAAAAACGACCTATGGCTGCATCTTTAGAGAATCTGGGCACATTTATTCTGCTTGTATAATGGCTTCTTTAAGGTAAACAAGCGTCTATGGTAGCAGATATTAACAAAATGAAATTACGCTTAAGTCTTCTAATGCCAAAAAGTTTGAAGGGTGATTGACCTCCTAGAGAAGGAGAACGTTGGAAGCGTGATGGTTTACATGTGTTCATATAACCATGTGAATATATACCTGTACACAGCATGTGCTTTAGTCGGGTATTCAGTGGATACAAATTATTTCCTAGGCAACATCCAATTCAAATGAGAAATATTACGCGTCGTTGCATAATCTCACAAATCAACGTTTGACTTTGTTGAAGAGCCAACATCCAAACATCAATTTGTATGACCAAAGAACTACACTTGTAAATTGTCCTTACCGTTGATAAGAAGGAAAGAATATAGAAACCCAAATGTGCGGAACGTATTTTTTTTGAGTTATTACATGTATCACACTCATGATTTTAGAAGGGCGTATTTTGGACATGGACAGAAAAATATATTACGTAAGTAAGAATGACCCATACTCGTCATCTTAAATCCGTAGTCAGATCAATAAGTAAGTGAATACACCAAAGCATTTTAGACATTTAAAACATTTGATGCAGAATTGAATGATAGAAATTGCTAATAACTTATAATTTAAAGTAAACTTTTGGAAAGTAAAAATTTACAATTACCACGTTGCAAAGGTCACACACTGTTGAGCATTTTTGGTTTAACGCGGTTACACAGAAATTCAACAAGCCAAGTAATGTTACTATAGTATGCTAGGGGCATGGCAATGTAGCCGCCTTTGGTGGCTAAAAATGCCACTCTGGTTTCAGGACTGAAGCACATGCTGTTAACTATGACATTTATATGAATGCAGAAAAGGTAACGGTCGTTTTGGTATAATCCGGGTGAGTGCTGTGGGACAGTGCAGCACTAAGGCCAGGTTATGAGACATTCTAAACAAGTATTTTTGACAACTTATTCTTTTCCTGTACTGAATAGTGATTCAGTAAGGAAGCTACATAGACGCTTGTATAGAGACTGTTACAAATGAAATTGTTTCAGCGGGTATAAATTTGTTGTATTTGATAAATTTGATCAGAATAAGTCCTATGGTTGTGAAATATATTACGTTTGGGCGGGAACGTTTCTCAGCCAAAGTGTTACCAGGGCCACTACGGAGATGAAAATCTCATCTGTGTTTTTAATGCGCAAAATTGTCAGTCTGTATGTCTCTTCACATGCAGATTTTTACGCGTGATACGCTAGTCTAGAATAAACATCGCTCGTTTCTGTATGCTTTTGGTGAAAACTTCAGAAGTCCCCTAATCATCTCTCAAGACATGGGGCACTTTCATTACAGCACATGCGCCAAATATTTGGTCTAACGAAAGTACCAGGAAATGAGCCAAAGGAATGCGTATGCGAAGCTGCATATTTTCCGGTCCAAACTTACCGTAAGATAAGTAGAAAAGCATATTAAGAGCGTCTGACACTCGACAAACAAAGCATCTTTATTGACTCAAGTGTGAATGAAAATCGTAAGCGCGCACTAATCTTTGTTAAGGGACTTTAAACATCAAAAGTCCACACACGATAAGACAAAAAGTATGAGCAGCAGAAATAGAAATTTAAAGGCATTAAGATCATATTCTAAGAAAATATGAACATTTGAAGAGCCCTCGCTTTTGAGGCTATTTTAAAAGACAATGTCGCATGTGAATAGATATAACACATGCACAGTAAGCCTGATTTTCAAGGTCAATTGAGAGCCTCCTAAAGCATGCGCAGTCCATCTGCATGTATTAAAAAGGTTGACGATAGAGGCCAAAGCGCATGAACAGAAGGCAGAAGTACTTAAGCGATAACCTTGAAAGACCGAGCGCATGCGCAGATTTGTTTTCTGTACCTTGTTTACAAGGGTTAATTTAGAAAGCTTGGAAAACCGCCAGTAAGCATGCGCAAGACACTGATCATGCGCAGTATGGTTCAATTAGAGAGCTCAAGAAGACACTAGCACGCACGCGCAAGATTAATTGAAGGTCTTTGGTACTCCGAAGAAGTTAATAATACGCATGCGTCAAATCTTGCCAAATCAAAGACGAGTACGCTTGTCCGCAAGCTTAGCAAGGCCAATACAGAGGCTTAGACAAACACTTAAGCGCATGCGAAGTAGGAACGTAATTGGAAACGCAAGACGACAATGTTGCGCATGCGCAAGTCTTCAAGCATGCGTAGTAAGGATCTAATTTAAAACGATAGAAGACACTTTGTGCGCATGCACCAAATTCAACGCATGCGCAGTAGGGTCCTATTTGTAGTGATAGAAAGCACTTGTGCGCATGCGCCAGATTTAGCGCATGCGCAGTAGGGTCCAATTTGGAACGATAGAAGACACTTGTGCGCATGCGCAGTAGCGTCCTATTTGAAACGATAGAAAGCACTTGTGCGCATGTGCCAGATTTAGCGCATGCGCAGTAGCGTCTACTTTGGAACGATAGAAGACACTTATGCGCATGCGCTAGATTTAGCGCATGCGCAGTAGGGTCTAGCTTGGAACGATAGAAAGCACTTGTGCGCATGCGCCAAATTCAACGCATGCGCTGTAGGGTCCTATTTGGAACGATAGAAGACACTTGTGCGCATGCGCCAGATTTAGCGCATGCGCAGTAGGGTCCAATTTGGAACGATAGAAAGCACTTGTGCGCATGTGCCAGATTTAGCGCATGCGCAGTAGCGTCTACTTTGGAACGATAGAAGACACTTATGCGCATGCGCTAGATTTAGCGCATGCGCAGTAGGGTCCTATTTGTAGTGATAGAAGACACCTGTGCGCATGCGCCAAATTCAACGCATGCGCAGTAGGGTCCTATTTGTAGTGATCGAAGACACTTAGGCGCATGCACCAGATCTAGCGCTTGCTCAGAAGGGGCCTTTTTGTAGCAAAGTAATACACTTGTGTGCATGCGGAAGATTTAGCCTATTCTTCATAGTAGCCATTCAGAAACGTAAGAGGGCGCTTGTCTGCAAAGTTTGGCACTTACGCAGTAGAGATCCATAAAATTAGTAGGAAGGCGCGGGTGCACATGTGCAAAAATTGATGCGTGCACGCCAAAGTCATTTTAGAGTGCTGAGTTGTGGGCAGGGTTCCTCTCTAAGTTGATAGAATTCGATTTTTGCGCTTGCCAAGAAGTCCCCATCTAGATCGTGATAGTGTTTGCATTGTGACTTTACGCTTTCTTTTTTATCCTAGAAAGTGCATTAGCATTCATGCAGATAGGAAGTTTGTTTCCTAGAGGTGGAAATCGCTATAGCGCCTACGTTAACCACTTTATTTATTCTGAGGCCAAAAGAAGTGCTGAGTGCGCATGCGCTAATTTCGCTTAGAAATAACATATTTTAATGAGGGCTGTACAGCTACTTTAATTGCGTTTTCCCTACCGCGCATGCTCAGACTATGGAAGTATATAATTTCAGTGTGACAGGATAGTAAAGCATACAATAATAGGTAGCAATAAAAGGTACAATAGCAATCCAAAATTACAGCTTACCATGTAAACCATTGTTTTGAAGACAGGATTAACACTTGTCACAGGGTAAATCAATAATTTGAAATCAGATGAAGCTATGCGCGTAGTTTCGAGAATTTAAACCAGACTTGAACAGGCAACATTAAATTACCTTATCTATGATGCATTTTGTTATGATGTCACCAGCTTATGGGAACTATTTAATATCCAGTGGATCAAGAAGACAAGGGAGTTCAATCCAGTCTCTTTCAAATCAATGGTTGAAATAGGAAAGCCTTATAAGTGACGTACCTGTGGGCATCCCTTAAACGACGTGACAACGCAAGCACAATTGCACTTAAAACGCTAGTTCTTCTTTGTGCCAGTATTCATTGATATTTTCTCGAGTCATTTCAACTGGAAGCCTAATCGTTCGGTGTGATGGATTGCTTGTTTCAAAAACGATTGTTTCCAATGCAGACAAAATAAAATTGCCCAAGCTGAATTCCTGTTTAGAATAACTAACTACTTACTTAATTTGCACTCGACAAAAAGGTAAGTGTTGCTTGTACGCAAACACCCCAACGCGCTCATTAAAAGCCGTCATGTGTGCTGCGGGAAACGTGGAACAACGAATATACAAGTCATGTTTTGAAATAATATTATCTGAGCACCACGTTGCCTGTACTGAACACAAAAAGCTGTGGCAAGGCCACTACTAACGGTAAATTTATGTACAAAAATGCAATCAATTTTGTAAGTTGTGAAGTTTCAGCAGATGGCTTTGAAAAGGAAGTTTTTGTTTCAAGTTGTTTTTTTCCAAAAGTTGCATTTCAATGCGGTTGTTTGTTCCGTAACTATCTGCATTTTTGAAGCCAGTCAAGTGAATTGTTCCTTTCTCCGTCATAAGTGTATTATCTCCAAACACGAGCTATCCGTACCGGTTAGAAAAAATAGCGTAATACTTAGATAGAGAAGGGGAGCAATGAACATTTTGTATCATTTCTTTGCAAATCGTGTTTAAAAATCACTCTAAAGAAAGTTTCTATCCTTAAACTATCTCAAGTGTAGAGTCAAATCCGTAGGAGTCACAACAAAACTACAACAAGGGCCTGGATGTATTGAACGACATATATCGAAAGTGTTAGATCGAAATCAGTAAATTTCTTTACGAAAGTTTGAAAAAACAATTTTAGGGAAAATTAGAATGAACTTTCTTTTCACAGGAACATCTTCCTAGCATATAGAAAATTTTAAAAGATAATAAATAGTGTGTCATGTTTAATGTCAATACACTAATAAAGATTTCGTTATGCGAGCAATAGAATATTAATTATTGGTTATAAACTGAAAAAGTCCCGCTAACCGAGCACAAAATTTATGCATACAACGGATCTATAGTTTTTATACACGCTGTAAATCAGAGTAAATGAGGAAATTTGAAAACTTTTAAAAAACAGAGCAAATTTTGACTGTTTTAATTAAGTATTGTCGTTGGAGCTATCACGTTAGCAGAGGTTTCTCCAGATTCCCTATGTTCCTTTCTTGTTTGAAAGTCCTAATGTAAGCGCTGTTCAAAATCTTGTACAAAGTAGCCTCAGTGCCAAAGCAAGCTTTTCTCAAGGTCATTATAACTAATTTTGCAAAATTTACTATCACTTTTACAACGAAAATTAGCAATTTTGACCAATAGTTTCTGTCTTTCTTGTCTCAAACAAGTACTCTTAACTTCCTTCCTCTATCTTAAATTTTGTTAAAAGTATGGATTAACAAGGGGCAAAAGTTACTAATTTTGTATTTTTCAATTACATTTTCGACAACAGTTGCACAAGGCATATATAATTGCAGCATGCAGGAATTGGGACAAAACCTTTCTTGTAATGAGTTGCCTCCGGCACCCTTTTGGTGCGTTGGCAAGAACACAGGGATAGTATTTTAATATATTGGTAAAGCTGTTTTAAAACAACCATTGTTCCTCTGTAAGTTTTGAGCACTATGGAAGTGTAAGAAGCAATTGTTGGAAAGTGTGCCCTTATACGTGTTTATTTTTATACGCTGTAGGGTGCAACACACCCTATTGATGTACCTGGTGCAAGAAAAGACCACTTTTAACGATTTCTACATACCGTATTACTTTGAACTAAAGCCCTTTCTTTTAGTTCCCCTTTCAACTAGACCCAATAAGAAACACAAAAATGAAATAGGTAACCTGTCGAAAAAGCGCCGACTTCGGATAAGAGCCCCTTTTAATTCAAGGCCAATATTTAAAACAAACGGAACTTCTTAAAATCAAATTCTCTCCGATCCATCATTGATAATCTTTAGATCCAATGAACAATGCGATTCACACATTGTTTGCTTTGATTTATAGATAATTTCCTTAAGCATATTCAATTCCTCATAAAAGAAATTCAATGAGGGAACGCCTGCTCTCTCGATGGCTTCTCAAATAGACACCATCCTCAAACACTTGAAGATCAAACAAATGCCTGGGGAGTCGATCAAAGTAATACAGCATTGAAACAAAAGGCCCCAAAATGAATTCACTAGCTCATTGCTATGTATCCACAGAGACAATTAAACCAGTCTGATTCCTTGTTATAAACTAACATTATACAACAGTATATTTAGAAAGTTAATTAAGGGTTAAAGACTGTTTGAACTATGTAGAGACTTTTTGGTTTCAAATCAACTGTGTATTGTCTACAATGAACTTAACCTTTAAAATATATTACTTGACATCTCTAAGTCACTTTTTAAGTTATGTTTCATCTCTGATTTAGCAATTTAATCAGAAACTGACAAAATCGCATTATAGACATCTAAAGTGTTGTAAAATACCCTAGCATTTTTGTGCTTTTTTCCAAACACAGTTATTTTAATATTTGTCATATTTTAAAATTTCCTAACTCCAGTACTTTGTAACAAGACAAGTCAGACGTGCTTGCAAACGTCAGTTAATAAACATATATTGGAGTCAAATCGAGGAAGGAATGATGTGGTAATTGTCAATTAAACGCCGTGCCGTTTTGTGTAGAAACAGGGTAGAAGCACATACGTGGGTAACATTTTGCTCCCATTTTTCTGACAAGAATGCAATCAAACTAAGAATTGGCATTTGGAACATACGTAAAAGAGCCCATGGCCTCTAGATAGTTCAATTTATGACACCTATTAACCTTGGCGTAGTTTTGATTACTGAAAGATAAGTCATTTAATGAGGGCAGAAGCATTTCTTGCACTGTTGATAAGCGAGAAAGCCCATAGAGTGGAGCCCGAGACGCCACGTAACCATTTTATGATGTCTCAAATTTTGAAACTGAGAACGAGATTTTCTTCCTTGAGCTCTGATAGCACGCAATTTGCGAGGCCTATTAAAGTAATACGTGAACGCATTTCTCTTCTCTACCTGGTACTCTTGAGTCTTAGACGTTAAGCAGTAAGCTCTATATTACGCTAGTCTCTGATTCTGTATGTGTGAAAGTAATATAGGCAATTGATCTGGATCAAGAACTAGCAATTACTGCTTAAACAACTTGCACCATAACGAATTAACTATGTTTGCATACACGTTCAGGTGCGTGTACTCTAGATTTACACCATCATTAGTGTCAGTTTCCAAAAGAATTCATTGCAGGCACGTAATCTATCTGTGATTATACTCATTGCACTTTTTTCTGTGTGATCGTTTCAATACTGATTTTTTCTCTGAGCAGATTAAGCAGATAGTATTTTATTTGCATTAATTATGACGATTGCTAAACTTCATTGTTGTCCTTGGAGATAAATAAACATACATACATATTTACTCAAATGATAATTAAAAGCAATCTGTTTCACAATTGCTTGTGGGGGAGGGGGGAGGACACAATCAAATGTGACTGTTTCCATCAATTTTGAGATCAATGCAGACAAAAAATAGTAGTTATATTTGTGTCACAGGTACTGTTCTTAAATGTATCTGCAAGAGGAGAACATGCTTGCATTAAAATTGTACCGTCCGACCATAAAAAAAGCAAAAATATGTACCACTATACTTTGGCTCTGAAAATTTCTCATAATTCTGTCCATATTCAGAAACACGAAATGCCAACGACGCCTTCAGTGTTCCTAGTCTTACAGTTCAAATAGTTCATAACGTATCCAACAGTGAAACAGATTGCCATTACCGTTCTATCAATTTTGCTTCTTAAACCTGCACATATACTCAACTCCAGACAAATATAATATTTGTTGTTCAGGGGGTTGTCTGGCCAGAGTGCCAAAGCGGTGATCACCAAGATTGATGTGTAAAGTAATTACTAGCCCTTTTCACTAAGATAAAGGAGAATATCTGCATTCATTAGAGTATTACAATCATAGCCAGGATCCCTAACCTGCATGCAGACGTTACTACAGCGCAGCTTTTCATAGGCAACGTTTCTAAAACTTTGTTTAGATTTACAGACTTATACCATTTTGAGCTAAGTCGTGAATATGTTTCCAGGTTTCTAATCTTGAAAATAAAACTGGACTATGAGAAAGTGGTACATGTTCGAGTAGAATTTAGTTGCTCTTCCAGCGTATTTAATTCCGTTACTAGAGGGTATGGTTAAAATTTTTTGTGACACACCCTGAACGCCCTTTAAGTTAGCAAGTCACCTTGCGTTTACGATGGCAGACTGCCCCTGCTTCTGTTATAATATCTTGCTCGTATTCTCTCATCTTTTATCTAACTCTGTCCGAAGCAAAAATTTGGTTAAGTCCTGAAAAGAAGGTTCTGGCATCAATAATGTTCAAACTGTGTCCTAGCAAGTAATCCGTTTAACAGAAATAAAAACAAAATAAACGCTCGAAAGAAAAGGTGAAGTGTTATATTATCAAATACCAACTGGAACTTTAAAAGGTTCTGGTGCCCTTTATCAAAGTCATCGTAACACATATTTACTGGTATGAACCAACTTCTACATAATGCACTTGAATATGATGTAAATTTTTTAATCAAAACTTTCTTCGGAAATATCTTTGATTGCCACCTTTTACATTAGCAGATTTGTAAGATAAAGATATATCTATTCGGTTTTCTTGGTGAGAGCAAAATTGTCACACAAATGGTTAAAATTCGGACTCAAGACACTCATACTCCTGGGTGGAAAGTATTTTGCATTTCATCTTCTTGGTGTCAAAGAAACTTACGTAGAAAAGAGAAGTAGTCCAATTTTAAAACTTTAATGAAACCGGATGTTGATCATGATATTCCTAAAACGTCCCGGGATAAAAAATATGCAAGAGAGGACACCAAAAGACAAGACGGTAATAGTTTATTCTTGATAATATTCATGTACCGTGCAGATGCAATAAACAACAACATTTGCTAACGAGTAAAAGAGGGGGACCCCAAAACCTGCTCATCTGTCCGTATTCTAGCAATGATACCACCTCAGATGGCATCCTAATAGGGTATATGTATCAAAAGACTGCAAAGAAGATATTTCAATACTGATGAATGTGTGGTGTTTAAAATACCATAAATCCCTGAGTAAGCCCTCACCTTCAAAAAAGCATCCCTCCAAAGAGACCCCACCATACAATTTATTTTTACAAATAGCCCATTAGGGATTACTTCAGAATTTAAGGTATTGAAGGGAATTAAAGCTGGTACTGTGACCAGTTCCTCTCTCCCAACTCCTCGGCCTCCCTTAAATCATGACTGTCAGTGGACCAAGTATATCAACTTCTATGAATAGAATCCCGTTTATAGAACGATTAGCTAACACCAAGCCAACACCAAGATAACTGAACCAGAACGATAAGTTTTTCGGTGTAGATTTTAAACCTGACGGAATCCCTTCACTTTATAAACCATTGACTCAGTTATAAATTACAAGCACGTCATAAACACAGAGTCACCTGGAGTTTATCTCAAGAGTTTCAAAATTTTCTAGGACATCAATTTTTGTTGAGATTTTTCTATGGTGTAGAATTTGAGTAGAACTGAGTACAATATGCAGGGATGTTGCAACTTACACTTTTATGAGCATAAAAATTCGACATGAGATTCGATAAGATATTTTGCAATAAATTTAGGATGTTGTCACATTGTCTCATAAACTGTGTCCTTAAGCATGCAACATCGTAAATAACTTCATAGTGACCACAGAGGATAAGGTTGGAGTGCTCGCTGGAAGGCAGAGAGACGACAAATTCTTTTGCCAATATGGCAGTACCAGTACCACGTAGGTCAAACAGATGGAAATTTGTAAAAAGGGAAGTTGTCGTACTTGGTTTTCTCACACATTTGTTATAAAAGGTCTGTCGGAAATTTTAACAATGACAATATCATGAGTAATTTCAAATAGTAACAGGAGTTATTTTAGTCACGAAGCTCGACTGTGCTATTCTGTTGACCAACGATCACATTGATGTCTCAAATCATCACCCTTAAAAATCCGTAAAGGCCTCATCTGTTACATTGTGTAGTAAGAACTCCATAAATTATGATTTCTGGTCTTAAAACTAACGGTTTAGTGGCACGTATTCAAAATCTCAAATCACAAATTCTGTATTTTAGTGAAAAGTCTCTCTCTACTCCATCATTGAAGTTGGCCTTATGCCAAAAACTCTTTCAATTTTCTTGACCTAATACTGCATCTGATCACCCAGAGCTAAAATAGAGGTTAAGATAATTATAAGTAAATGCTCTAGGAACACGAATTATTTTTCCACAACACTTTCTTGCCATTTGTTCTACTCCTGTATTTTTGTCGGTTTGACACTTGTACTGGCAGGTTTGGTTGCAGTGCATTTTTATTTTCTCTGACTGAAGTAATTTTTGTGCGGCCGATCCTTAGACAGCGAGCACTCCAGCTTAAACCTCTATAGTACTGATACACTGTGTCTGCACTATTTGATATTTTTGTAGTTGGACTATTCTTTTTAAAATACAAAAACAAATTAATTAGTTTTTTGTGGTATAAGTTTAAATGCACTTTGACTCTATTTTGAAACTGAAAATTGTATTCTGACCTAAGTGAAAGGAGTAAAATTTGCATATAATATTTCAAATTCGTCAAAACAAACCTTCCCTATGCCTTTTACATAATACGAGGACCCATTAAATCATAACTTTTTTCTAACGTTTTATAAACACTGTTTGCGAGCCTCTTAGTTTGAACAAATAAAGTCGAGTTTCCTTACTAAAAGCGTTATCACTAGCGAAAAACATGTGACCTTGTTTAATCCGTGTACTTCATCTTAAGAAAGTCTTCATAGGAACCGCATTTAACGAGCTAGGTGTTTTGTTAATGATAACTTCGTTTTTGATAAAATGTCCTTTTTAGATTAAAATAAGAAAGCAAAGTTGAGTAGTATTCAATTACATTGAAACTTCTTCGAAATAATGCATAGAGTTCTGTCTTGTTGTGGACCTTTTTCATGAGGTTTTTTGGGAAATCGCTCAGGTAGCCCTCCAAAGTGATTGTAAACGAAAAGGTTTGTTTCACTTTCATCTGCTTAATGACTACAAATTGAAAACCACTCTACGATATTTCACTTGCTTGAAATGTTTCAGAACTGTGAATAAAAGTAATCAAATTGCTAACTTTTGTTTCTTATTAAGAATTCCGTCAGCTAAAATCTTCGGGTATTTTTCATCATTATTAAGGTACCATGGCCGGAGATCTTGTGGAGCTTTTATGTTATTGTCCCCACTTTAATGGTAGAGCCAATCATGCGATAGTTAACTTGGTATTTTCACGGTAAGTTAGAGAAAAATGTCTGACTTTACGAATAGCTGTGAACGATCTTTTCACCCCTTTCCCCTATCTACTGGAAACAGATCTCCAGCCTAGTTAGATACCTGGGGGCCATTCAAAAACTACGTAACGCCCGAGGGGTGGGGGTATGGTCATTTTTGTTACGAACTGTTATGAAAATTTGGTGGGGGATGGGGGTCATAGCTCTTTTGTTATGTAACAGAGATTTTTTTCAAAAGTATCTTTTCTTGCAATTACATCAAGGCTGAGCTCAAAATCCAACGCTGTTTGTGTATGTATGTATCCTCCAAATAAATAGTCCTGTGATATCATTCCCTTACATTAGAACGTTAGATCGGGTATTTATTTGTTACATGAAGGTAATGTGCACTATGAAACATGAGCAGATAACGGAAACATTGATAGGGGAAAGAGTCGAAATTTTACGTAAAAGGGGGGTGGGTTGTACTAGATTTGTAACGATGCGTTAGAAGGGATAAGAGGAGGTCAAAATTGGCGAATTTGGGTGTTACGTAATTCTTGAATGCCCCCTATACTAACGGCAAATTAGTCTTAAAGCACTTATTAATCACGATTTAAGTCTCGTTAAAACATAATACCTCTAGGCCGTTGCTTCCTGGTCTTCATCAAATGATCAGTGTATATTTCTCCGCCGTACATGCACCTGTTAAAATAAAATATACCTAATCAATAAAAGATTAATAATTAATCTTCTTACTGAATTGTTCTAATCAACTTACTTGAAATACTCCCATTTTCCTTTATCCTACAGATTCTAATTTTTGTTTTGTACCATATCCGCTCAGTTGGTGGACTACAGTAATCACATTCTATCAACAAAGTGGTTGCGAAATTGTGTTTTTAACAATTAACAAAATGACAGAGAATATAGAAAGAGTCAAATACCATTTTGCTAACCACTGTGCAAGAATGTCTCATCACTAAAGGGTCGTCTATATATTTCATTATTTTTAAAACTGCACATACTGTACGAAGGGGAGGTGTTAAAGACCCGTGCACACCTTTTTCAGCATAAAGAAATGAAAATCCTGTCAATACTTTGAAACTCTCTCTTAAAGTCATACATGGAAAGTCCTTAATAATGGAACTAGGTTTCATCATTTTTGTCTGATGGATGTCCCCGGTGAGGAAGGGGTCATAAAAGGAGTACTCTTTGTACACTTGATATAATAATGAAAAATATGGACGACTCTTAAGGGAAGAAAATCAACGAAACACTAAGTGTACATTGCAGTAATGTGCTCTTTTCCTTCTGTCCTATAGTTTTGTCTCCCTCCCATTTTTCAAATACATTGGTCTCCAAAATTCAACCCAAAACATCAATAATCGATATCACATGTAACAATTTTGGTTTCAAATAGTTTTTATGATAGCAATTGTATCCAAAAAAGGTGCTGTCTACAATTTTTAAGATCACGTTGTCACTTAGAAATTTGGCTACATCTCCATTTTCTCGAGTGCAGAATATTTTTCTAAGATATACCTAAACTGGAAATCATACCATCAGTTTACGTGAGGCCAAAATATAAATTAGAACACCTAAAACCTTCCTTAATTTACTTATAAATGTATATACAAATTCATCATAATAATAGTTTAGTACTTGGGGCATGTCCCAGTACACCCCAGGTACCTATTTACAAAATTTTACCTTCGATCGAAACAATCTTGCTCAATACGTATAGGGAACAATTGTTGGCTTCTCTAATGTAATGCTGTGAAATAAAAACGATTCCCGTTTGTTGTTTAATGCAATATTTGTGAACATCATCTACCTTTAGACCAATGCTTCTCAACCTTTTTGTTCCGTTCCCTTCTTGCCGTATCCGGTTTACTCCGAGCAATTTGGAATACAAAGTGTGATTTTTATGTTAAAGTGTACTCTTGGGTACCTAATTACCGAGGGATTGCAATGAGCAGGGATGGTGGAACGGTTTTTAAAATTTGATTCGTGGGTGGGTAAGTATAAGTGGGGGTCGAAATTCTTTCATTATCAAATAAGCGGGGAGATGGAATAAGTGTTGGAATTGAATAATATTTTATGATTGATTGACAAGTGGTTCGAATAAAACTACGTAGTATCGTGTGTCATTTCGTGATGTGTTAAGGAAAAATACAGAAATTGGGTCTAATAGAAATCCAGAATTTAAAACGCAGGATGGTTGGAATGAGAGCAGGAGGGGCAGAAAATTCTCAAAAAATTAATTAGTTGGGGCTGGCCGGCAATTAAGCACACAAGGTACTTTTGAGGAACCGCCAGAATTTTTATCAAAACCATTTATGAGCGTTGATTTATGAAAAACAGATAACAAAGGTTAAGTCAGCGAGTATTTTAAAGACAATATGTATTTCCACCAACAAATGCCAAGTACCTATAGCTGCGAAAGGCAATGGGACCCTTGAGCTTGGATAAAATGTCCGTCACTGTACTGAAAGCACATTTTGCATGTTATGATGGGAGCTGATGCCATGATGTGATGCATTTGGTCTTACCTTTCCAAGAAACTGTTGCAAACTTGCAGTCGGGGCTATAAGTGTTGTGGTGTAAAGTTCTTAGTTCAACAGCCAACTGTGTGACGCTTTTGAAGAATGCGTGGAGTTTCTCGGGAGATTTGCAAACGATTAACAAATGGAAGAAGCCTCAGATGAGTACCCAGGATTTCGTAACATGCAGTGCTGTACTTGGAAATTAAGGTCCCTAGAACAAGATCACTTCAGTCCGACCGTTTATAAACTGGTAGATTTTAATCATTGAGTCAGAGTAAATGGAAAGCTCGACATTTTGAAACTCTCAAATTGTGTATGCACCTCGTATTGCATAGTTTAGAGGACAGCCGGCTAAGAAGGACCACTTCTTTTTAATGTAGAATCTCTTTTTCAGATATTTTTAAAATCCACTCAGTATTTAGTTGGGGTGGCTCATCTTAGGCACTGCCCTTTATATCATGGGCGGCTTTGTGCCTCTCATTTTCCTCTAAATCTCCCTTTATTCACCCCAATTCCCCCTTAAGCTTCCCTCAACTCCTGTTTTACTTTTCATTCACTCCTTGGCCCTTCTGATCCCTCCTGGGGTTAAACGCATCCCCGTTGAGAAGTACTGATTTAGGCAGATATGCTTTCCAGGTCTGTTCTCCAATCTTTGGAAAGTGCCCTGTGAGTTAAAATTTCAGCTACGTTATCACTCAAAGTAACGAAAAGGTTAATGAATTTCTTTACCCCATCGTAAGATTTTGGCTCATAATACCAAGAAATTGACATGATCTGGATTACCATAAAAAATCTTTTGTTTCTTGTGACATGTCCTTCTCACAAACCCATTCATAACGCATAAATACATTGCTAACAAATAAAGCAAACAAACCGACAAATCAATACCACTAAAAGCATGACCTCCATTTTGTCGGAGACTTTACATACTAGTGTATGTATTTCTAACAAGGAAAACTCACTTTTCTTTCAGTCTATGTTTCAATTAAATGAAGTTGTAAACTACGGATAGCCTTCGTTCAGAAAATTAAGTGAGAGACAATCTCCCAGAATTTAGCTGTCAATGTGTAATTCAGTCACACTTTTGTTTGTAAATCATACTGATTGAGCAGCACTCTGCCCGATTAGTTACCAAATATCAAGAATTTGCAAGATATTACTGCTTTAGCAATTGAGGGTAACATTTCTCGTAATCATTCCAAATTTTCTCTTGATAAACATCCAATATCATTTGCTCATTAGTAAGTCTACCACAAGATTGTCATCAAATGTCTCATAAGTACAGAACGTTAACTTTACACTATGTATAATAATTGATAACAAAAATGTGAAAGCATTTTTACTTTCATGTTTTCCCCTCGAAACTTAATGTCAAACAAACAACCTGTGCTGCCTACAGAAAATATAATCACGAAACTGATATTGTACACATTCATTCAGTTCATTGCAAAAAATAACAAATCGACACAACTTTCTTTGTCTTTAAAGCGTAAAAAGTCAATGCATCCAATTATCTTGGCTTTGCAATCACTAATTGTATCCACTGCCACGTATTTGACCACAGTACCATACCCCGTTTGCATAAAAGTTATTGTCTCTAAACCTCGAAGACAAAACAGGAACAAGATTGTCTTAAAATTTTGCGTCGAAATGCTTATTATTAAGCAAGGCAAATGTTGGAAACAGACAACGTAAATAATGAAATGAGACAGTAACAAACGTTTCCACGCTGTCCTTTGAATATCACTTAAGACGCGGCGGACATTTTAAAGTATGTAGACCAAATACTTAAACATTCGTATTTTGCAGAAATACAGAACTATAAACATCCCTTTTGATACTACTATTTATCTAATATAGAAACCTATACGGCTGTTGTCCAGCCCGTCTTCTTAATGCAGACAGGTCCTTCTCTCGCTCAATTGTAGCGAGTCCACCAACACTACATTCTCAATCAGTAAATTTTATAGGCGGTCCTAAGACTGTAGAAAAGAAAGTTTATGGCTTGACTGTCTTGTGCATGCTTGCTTATGCAAACAGTTAATTATCCTACTTGTAAATTGTGTCAAAACTTTGTCTATTTCATCATGGTTATAAACATAAATTCCGCTATAAGTGAATGACTGCGCGCTTATCAACTCGATAACAGAATTCTCTACAGCAATAAATGGTCCACATCGTTGTTTACTCCCCAACTCGTTATTCGATCAGTGGATTAAGAAAATTGTCTAGTTATCTGTAATTTTGGCTTATTCTCCTTTCTGGGTGACAGGAAATTCACTTTAAAACCATTATTGTAGCCCATAATAATCTTTCTCTAGACATGTCAGCACAGAACCAAAAAGTTGATAAAATACGATTGTTATGTTATATTTTGTCCAGCGCGACACATCCTCACTAGCGTAAATCAACAAAACTGAGAGAAGAAAATCGTAAGGAAGTGTTTAATATTTTCAAATGTTTCCCTAAAATACTTCTAGTAAAGGCCGCGAATCTCAGTGAAGTCCTTTGTCTAGATTAATTTGTGTCTACGGCGAAGTCTGCTACCGTAACAATGCCTCTCGTCTATGAAAGATTGACTCGAGTGACATAGCCCACACACCGACAAATAATTATTCCGGTGATGCTATTCTATTTGGTGGTTAGTGTTGACCAAAGGCAGCTTTGAAACTTGAAAGAGTAATTTCAGGTGCATTTAAAACGAGTAATTTTCATTGTCATCATGGTAAGTCTACATAATAGTCAAATGACGAAGAAACGACTTAAGCAGCTAGCAGATAAGAAATACATCGTTTGATAAAATTCATAGTATAACTGAAAATTCCTATCAGCCAAATTCAAAACGCTATATTAACTTAACTAGCAGTAGAACGAGCTAAAAAAGGAGTAGAATTACCTTCTTTCGGAGAAGTAACAATTGAGAAGGAATGACCACCAAAACATCAACGGCATTCATTATTGTCATGAAAAAAACGTTGTCTCAACTAAAGTCAAAGAGCAGACAAAATTGAACAACTTTGCCCTGGTTCAACTTTCGCGCTCTATCCCCAGACTCCCTTTCACGGACCATATCAATCCATTCAACTTTGCTGAGTGACTGCTTCATTTATTTGCCTTTACCAAGTTTTAACATAATATTTCAGAAAAAGACAAAGCGAAGAGATTAAATTGATGTAAGAATAAATTTGAAAATTATACTCCTATGCAAAAGTTTCGTGTCAATTGCAAACACATTAGACGTATATGACGAAATGCTTCTCAAGTTGCAGATAATATAATCCCCTTCTTTCAAAATATATAAATAAATGAATAAGTGAGTGAATAAATGCACAAATAAATAACAAAGACGTAAATGAATAAATGGAAGTTAAAATTGTTAAAAGGCCAGCAAGTATATTCTGTGTATACCTCTTCTTCAAATTCCTCATTGTTTCGTGAATTTAACTTCTTCGACTTAATTTTAAACATCTATCTGCATACAAAACGAAACCTTAATTCTTTCTTAATAATTTTACTGACTTAGATAGCTTGATTCTGGCCAAAACTTTTATTTCATTGTGTCAGCTTCTCTGTTTATTTGGTTTCCCTGTTTATATACTCTGTGATTTGTGTACTTATGTCTTGTCACAAAGATGGAGGACTGCCATACGGTTTACGCAAATTTCTCAAATATTCTACGGAATTTTCTCGATTTAGCATAAAGGTTCATATAAGCGCAATACATCCCTAATTATAAATGGTGTGCACTTATTTAAAACACATAACAATTTGAACTTATTATATGACAGTACTCTTTGCTATATACTAAATGGTAAGTTCTACCTGTCTATTGTGTTTGACAGCGCAATACGATAGAGGTATATGGTTATTCTCATGTTTTGATTTCAAGTTTCCTGTTATTAATTGCCTCAAAGAAATCTTTCGTTATCGTTTTGCTGTTACTCGTACACAGTGTAGAAAAATAAGCGCAAACCCTCGACCTTGTTTTATATATAAACGTATAGTAATCGCTTTTCAATAAAAGTTGCAAGATATGCATGTTAAGTAATAAAAACCATTCATCAAGTTATCGAGTTTAAACTAGCATAAGCCCATTTAATTATGACCTTTATGTGATGTGTGCATGGCAGAAAGAGGCCATACTCAACAGAGAGAAATTCTGATAGAAAGATCAAAATTGAGGTAAAAGTGTGTTTCCTTGCAATTATAATTACGGTTGCCTTGAAGCTATTAAGGCCCCGTTTACATTGGTACGGACCAAAAGACCACTGATCCATTTCGGATCTGTAGCGATTTTCGTTAGCGTTTACAGTTTATCGGATCCAATTCAGTACGCGTATACACAGGGAACTGTACCGGTACAGTTCCTTTCAGTTGCACCTTTTGAGAGCAACACACTGAAGCCAAGAATTAACGATATAAACCATATGCATTAGCGAAGTATTCTTATGCTATCTAGACGTTGTACATCCTATCTATGACTAAAGATTAACAAATCAAACGTGGCGCCGTTAAATCACTGGATTATTATTTTAAATCGGTATCGAGACAAGAAAGTTCTGGTCTCGTATCCAATCGGTACCCGTGTGAATCCGTGCCAGTCGTTGACACTGGACCTCAAATGAAACGGATCCAAACTGGTGCAGTTTGAAAAGCGATCCCAAACTAGTACAAATAGCGAGCCCATATCGGTAAGGATCCATAAGTTCCAGCGTAAACGGAAAGCCTATCTATGCTCGTTTTGGTACGGATCCGCTTGGATCCGTTGAAGTATAAACGGGGTCTTAAACAGTTTATACGCTAACCGACAGACAATCGTTTACACCAGCTAATCATCAGCTTCAAAGAGTTTAAAATCTTTCGATAAAATTTGTAGATTCCCCTTTATTACAGATGACTTCAACCTCTATTTAGTTACCATGATTTAAAAACAAACTTGGCAATTTGTCAGATTTAAACCTTATTTGATCAACCAAAAAAGCACCTTAAACTTTTTGATAAGAATTGTGAGAGAAGTTGAAAACATAAGTCGCAATACACCAATCTAAAACCATTGTGAATGCAACCAAATTGTTCTTTCTAATGACACGAGAGCTTTCGAAATTATTGCACTGTGAGTGCAACTTTACAGATGTTCATTTGAGCAACAAAAGAGTAATTCAGCATGTATTAATTGCATTCATTACATTGCTGTATATTTAAAAACAAAGTAGAAAGATTTTAAATAATAGATAAAAGTACATTAAATTCATGAACAGGGTTACTAAGTTCGAACCGTTGAATGTTTGACAACAGACTGAAATGCTGTAACGAATTTTCTATACATGAAATAGGAACAGCATATTGTAATACTATACAAAGATTTTCCTTTGTTTTGCTTTACAAAAATTCGAATCTTCCTCGAAATTTTGTGTTAGTGACATAAAACAGTAAACCTCTCTTTCACAAGTAGTTAGTGGAAGGAAATCTTACTAAGCAGAAGAGGCCTATTTTGACGCAGCTAGCTGAAGAAGTATTACCAAAGGGAGATGGCTGTCAGCTGTATAATTTACGCTTTCATAGTTGTTTGCTTTATTTGTAAAATATCTTGTTCAGGTATATGAAATGAGCGTTACGTATGTGTTTAACTCATAAACATCAGCAACCTTTAACGCATATAACTTACAGACCATATGATCTGAATAACAATGTTGAAGACTGTAATCACGCGTCAATCTCAGCACTTATTAATAGTTTGTAAATGATATTTCGCTGTATTCAACCATGTTGAGCAGGTATTTAATCCGTGAGATAAATATGATGTACAATTTCGCTCCTCGCCTACGTCATATCAGATTAAATAGCATGTTCGGTCGGTTGTTGTCAACGATATCCAAGTTCCTCAGAATAAGGAAACATGTCCGTATCTCTGTTGCTTTAATCACCACTTTAGTTTAATACTCAGATACCAAAATTTTTACAAGGATTGCCAGGATCAAATACCTCAGAACGACAGAGAAGAAAGAGAATGATAATACCTCTCAAGGAGAAGTCACTTGGACTCGAACTCGTTATCAGTTTCTCTGAAAGGTGCTGTCACTCACTACACTAACCCAATTCAACTTCTTCTAGTATAATTTTAATCTTTTTGTCTAGCCGCTCGTGGAGGTTTATCTCAAAACATTTTTGAACAGTTCCTAGAGGAGGGATATAACAACATTGGTGAGCAGCTGAAAAAAACCCTTCATTGGCTACATTAGGCTCCTAATTGCATAGCTGGCAGCTCTGATTGAGCTCGGAATGTCCTTTGTGCAAGTAGTTGTCCACCTTTTTTCGAATACTATAACAAGTCACGTCTTCTGTGGCTATAAGACAATTACTGATCGCCTTAATTGTGGGAAGTATCCCCGGTTTTGCTTCTAGGGGAGCTATAGAAATTGGTTCATTACTTCTTCTCACCTTCTCATCAGATTTCTGAATAGGCAACTTCGTATCAGTCACTAGGCTGGGCAATTTGCCACGATCGAGATGCAACTCTACATACAGAATTTAATTTTTGCGAGCTGATCCCTCTTCCGTCCAGATATTCTGAGACAACTTAACGTTTTCTAGGCCTCCCAGTTGGCCTCTTTTCCTCAAGTAGTTATATGTTAGATGGTTCTCCAAGGTTCTCCTTTTGACGTGGCCGTGCAATTGTATCTGCTTGATTTTGATTACGGTATCAATTGGTAATATATTGATGTTTTGACACAGATCGTCATTCCTATCTTGTTCATTACTTACCAACAACAATAGATTTATACGTGTGCAATTATGTTAGCCAACAAATGTCAACGGCAAAGTTAGTTGTTATTTGATACCTTTCAACCAAAATCCTTACTCCCTGTGGATGCTATAGAGAGAGACAAGGATAGTCAAATTATTCTTTGTAATTCTGAAGACTGCATTATGGGGGGGATAGTCTTTTTTGTTTTTTTAGACGAAAACAATGATGAATATCAAGAGGCAATAGACAAGGAAGATGAATATCAAGAGGCAGTGGTCACAGGAACAAACAATGCTGATACTTGCGAGCGCTGATTCTTTTTTAAACTTTTGTTTACACTTTTGAAAAGTCTCTCGTTTAATTTATATCGGCACAATGCTGTCACATATACTACTAAGGTGAGTATATTTATAAAAAAGGAACTGCTGTATTATAGGGTTCATAAGGATTAATGCTGGTTGGTTTTAGCTGTAGGCATTTCCATTAGTCCGCCTAAGTCTTCAGTAAAATACATTAACCTTGGATGCGATATGTCTCACTATTGCTCGGTTGGGAAACGGAGACTAGTTTCTAATCCTCTGATCATTAGCAATGCGGAAAATATGGCAGCAATATTTTTGTTAACACTGTTGCCATAAAGACATCAAGCTGGAGAATTGACCTGTTTATGAAATATTCCAGATAAAACTATATATGACTGTCATGCTTGTCTTGGAGAACAAATAACTGTTATCCTTTGTAAAAGTTAAGCACATTTATGACTAGCCACGTCAAACTAACTCTTCTCTAACTTTTGCACTTAAAACTAAGCACCTCACGAAAAACCCAAGTGTCTACAGAAACAGGGTAATTGATTTGCACTATAGTAGTACATCAGCATCATCTGAGATCCTGAACAGTGAGTTCACTGTGTCCTGATAATGTTCCATGCATTTCTCTTAGCGGTAGAGGAAGATCAGGATCCACGGCAGGAAGAGGCGATGATTGATGCATTTGACTCAGCAGGTAATAATTGGAGTAACATGGGTAAATGTAAATTTTTACTGTGTAATTGATTATTTTCATCATTTTTTGGATTATTTTGGTACTTGGAAGTAAGTTTATGGTTTTCACCTTCTGTTTTTTGTTCCAAACTCTCACCTCCAACACCATCTACGACGAGCATAATCACTATTGTCACTTATAAACAATTTTAATACTACTATTCCGATGTGTTACCATCCATGTTTACGTTTGCATCACGATTCCAAAGACGTTGTTTTGGCTGGCCAAATTGCAAAGAGGCAAGAAACACCTTGTGAGATTGACATTTGAATAAAGAAAACTAATTAAAATTAGCATTTTAGACCACTTTTTCCTTCTATTTCGTCGTCTCCGTTTCTGAGCTTGTTTCTAAGAGTTGAACTATTTCCTTGTCCGGGATCATTTTTAAAGGTATGATTGATTTTCCAAGTCAATACAAATTTTACTCAGGATCCCTTTTACTCTTTTACTTTTTGGATCATGTCATCACTAGTAACTTAAGTAGTTTTCTGTTTGCAGACACTGAAGACGAAAGTGATCCCCTAGTTTGTCCTTTGTGTGAGTACTGTTTTCCAGGAATAAAACCAAAATGGCTTCCCTGGAACTTTTTTATGGATACCTACTCTATAATACTCCATGGTTATCTTTTTTTATTAACCGCTAGCAAACTAAAAAGAAATCATGTCCTAACTGTTGTACTCTTGAGTGATCTTTCCCTCCTCTCATGACACATCCAATCTAGACATCAAAGTGACAACGGTGACTTCAAACCTCACAAAACCACGGTAAACAAAATCAGTGTATTTTTAGCAAGCGCAGTACCCTCAAAACTTGATGATGATATTTGTAGTTTACATTACTATATGATTGTAGGTTCGGTGCGCACGCGTATAAGGAGACGCAGTAAATTTACTGCTACAAAAAATGCCTGTTCCTTGTCGTTGCAGGCTTCCGTACTTTTCTTTTAGACTATAGATGCAAAGTTAGCACTTATTATACCTTGAACAATATTGGTAATTAGTTTTTACAGAGCCAAAATTTGTCTCGTGGTTGAAGTCAGGTGGTGAAGACGCTCTTAAATGTAACCTTGAAAATACAAATAGTGCAAAAAAGGACAAATGTAGCTTGATAATCCCTTAGAAAACCATGCCGGTTATCAAACATCAGCGCTTTTAAAAATAAGTCCTCATAGTAATGAAATAGCAGATCTTATAACGAGAGCTTTAGTTGCGAGTCAGCTGGGCAAGAAAATGGCTTTCTTTAGCATGTTCATTACTAAGTATAGCTGCTTCTCATGCCAGGATTAGGGAATTTACTGGGAATAGAGCGTCCGTTACCTTCTTTGTTTGTGGTGACGTGGATTGGTGAACTCAGGCCTATTTTAAATTTTCTGATATAATGAAACAGCAACCATTGCCATCTGCTTGAATGACAAACTATCAACCCACCATATAAGAAGACATTTGCTTTGCAAACAAAATGATGATGTTAATGATATATACTTGTTCTGTTATGGTGTGACAAATTTTACAATTAAGATTGTTTGAGGCCTTTTCCCAATCTTCTGATATAATCAAACGACAACCATTGCTATCTGCCTGAATGACATACTATCAACTCAACATGTAAGAAGCCATTTGCATTCCAACCATTGCCATGATCTTTGTGATGTATATTTGTTCAGCCATGTTGTGCAAAACATTAAAATGAAGATGATTTGAGGCCTTGTTACCATCTTAAGAATTAATCAAATAACAACCATTGCTATCTGCTTGAATGATAAACCGTCAACCCAACATATCAGAAGGCATTTGCATTGCAAACATTGTGATGATTTTAGTGATATATACTTGTTCAGTTATGTCATGGCAAATGTTACAACTAAGATGAGTCCAGGCCTTTTTAAAATCTAATGATACAATCAAATAACAACCATTGCTCTCTGCTTAGATATCAGATTATCAATTCAACATGTAAGAAACCATTTGCATTCCAAACATTGCCATGACCTTTGTGATATATATTTGTTTAGTCATGTTGTGCAGAATATTAGAATGAAGATGATTTGAGACCTTTTTACAATCTTTTGATATAAAGAAACCGCAACCATTGCTATCTGGCTGACTGACAAATTGTCAACCCAGCATATAAAAGGCATTTGCATTGCAATGATTGTGACGATTTTTGTGATATGTACTTGTTCAGTTTCGTCACGACAAATGTTAATTAAGATGATTTGAGCCCTCTTTACAGGCTTACGACCTATTCAAACAACAACCACTGTTATCTACTTGGATAAAAGATTATCAACCCAACATATATGAAAGCTTTCGCGTTGCAAGAAATCTTGATGATTTCAGTGATATATACTTCTTCAGTTATGTAGTGACAAATATTAACTAAATGATTTGAGGCCTTTTCACAATCTTCTGATAAAATCAGAGAACAACAATTGATAACTGCTTGAAGGAGAGACTATGGAATCAACATGCAGGAAGGCATTTTCATTGCAAACATTCTGATTGGTTTAGTGATATATTCTTGCTTGTTTATGTTGTGCCAATTATTGAAATGAAGATGATTTGAGACCCTTTTACAATCTTTTGATATAATAAAACAACAACCATTGCTATCAGCTTGAACGACAGAGGATCAACCCAACATATAGGAAGACATTTGAATTGCAAGTATTGTAATGACTTTAGTGATATATACGTTGTTAGTTATCTTGTGACAAATATTGGAATGAACATGATTTGAGGCCTTGTTACAATCTCCTGATCAATTCAAAAGAAGCCATTGCTACTTGCTTGAATGACAAACTATCAACCCAACATATCAGAAGGCATTTGCATTGCAGTCATTGTGATGATTTTAATGATTTATACTTGTTCATTTATGTTGCTACAAATAACAATGCAGATGATTTGTGGCCTTTTTACAAATTTGTGATATAATGAAAGAACAACCATTGCTATCTGTTTGAATGACAAACTATAAAGCAAAATGTAAGAAGGCATTTGCATTGCAGTCATTGTGATGATTTTAATGATATATACTTGTTCAGTTATGTTGCTACAAATATTAATGAAGATGATTTGTGGCCTTTTTGCAATTTTGTGATATAATGAAACCACAACCATTGCTATCTGCCTGTATGACAAACTATCAAACCAACAAAGAGGAAGGCATTTGCATTGCAAGTATTGTGATGATTTTAGTGATATATACTTCTTTAGTTATGTTGTGCCAAATATTAGAATGAACATGATTTGAGGCCTTGTTACAATCTTCTGATATAATGAAACAACACCACTGCTATCAGCTTGAATGACAAACGATCAACCCAACATATAGGAAGGCTTTTGTTTTACAAGTATTGTGATGACTTTAGTGATATATAATTTGTACAGTTATGTTGTGACAAATGTAACCGGGAGCAACAGGCAACATGTATGAACGAAGGATCCAAGAGATTTGGTGGTCCTCTGTCTACTAATCTTTATAAGGGAGTTACTACAGTCCAAAGGAAGACTTACAGTGAGGACTGCAAATGTACTTGTACGACTGGATTTTTTATAACTGGATGTTCCGTTTTACTGGATGTTCCATCCACTACTGAGCTCTCTCTGTGATAGATATACATCGTGGATTGCTCAATCGTAAGTACCTAACATGTCATACTGTTGCAATACGGCTACTAGAGGATCAGTAATATTTACCAAAGTAAATAACCAATGTTTCTGGGTTGTATAGTAGATGGGCATTAGCATAACTACAAACAATAGGTATGACGTCACTTATAAAGAAAATGTTCCTAGGTGATGCAAGTAATGCTAATCTTTGACATTTATGGAATGCAACTTAGGAAATCTAACCAAAATTTGTAGAACTGCGTACCTAATAGGTGGATTATCATGTAAAATAAGTTAAGAAAGCAAATGGCTTTAATTACCTAGCCATTTTCCAAAAAATTACACCGGTGGAAATCACAGTTTCTATACAAATCAGCTGACCTATTGCATAGACATGTGGTCCTATTACACTCTCTCCCACTTTTGCTGAGCATAACCTTATGTCAGCTAAAGTAGTGAACAAATCATGTTTGATCTTGAACTGTGCTCTGGGGTAATCTGTAGCGATTGCTATGTTTACCAGCATGTGTTGACTGTCGAGGGAGGAACTGTGCCCTATCGTGTCCTACACTGGGCTGAGTTGATCCATTGATTGGCTGTTAGACAATTTCAATCTGCAAGTCTGGTAGGCTCTCGTCATCTGACCTCTCAGCTGCTGGTGGTGGTGAATGCACAGACTTCCGGACTTTGGTAGGAGTACCTGGCTGTAGGATGGTCATTGGGCAAACTTGAATCTTGGCTCTGCTAACAGTCTTCGATTTCCCGTGTCCATCTGCAGGCTTGATAAGATACATACCATTCTTGAAAAGTTGAATTACTTTATAGACTCGCTCATTCCATCAATCTTGGATCTTGTTTCAGCCTCGAAGCTGATGATTGCAGGTGAGAACTCATTCACCAACTACGATTGGCGAGTCCTTAGTTCTTAGTTCAAATTTTCTCTTGCGCACTTCAGCTTCCCTACTTAGGTTCCTTGCTGCATTGTTGTGGGTTTCATATAACTCCTTCTGGTGCTTGGTAATGCAGCTTTGGTTAGTATCCCCAGCTTGCGGTGGGAGTCCAACAACTCGATCTATAGGTAATCAAGGGTCACGGCCGAACATCAAGTAAAAGGGTGAATATCCTGTGCTTGAATGAAATGCAGCATTAAAAGCATAGCAGACCTCCTTGAGGTATTCTGGCCATCGTTGCTTTTTCTCTTGGCTAAGTGTCTGGAGTAATTCATGCAGAGTCTGATTGAAATGTTCACACTGTCCATTGCCTTGGGGGGTGGAATGGTGTAGTTCTGGATTTGCGGATCCCATATATTGCACACAACTCCTGGATGACTTCTGACTGTCTTCCCTGGTTGAAGTGAATTCGATGAGTTACACCATATACCATAAACCATTCCCGAACTAGAACCTTAGCCACATTCTTAGCCTGCTGGTTATGTGTAAGTACCACTATGATAAATTTACTAAAGATATCAGTTATCAATAACACATTCTCCCGGTCATCATCTGCTGGTTCCAACTGTGTAAAGTCAATAGCAACCATTTCCATGGGCCTCGTAGCAATGATGCTACCCATTGGTGTTCCAGCCTTTTGCAACAATACACCTTTCACACCTTGTGAGCCACTGTTTCACAGAAGCATGAATCCCAGGCCACCAACATCAACTTCTTATGATTTGCTCAGTGCTGTCGTGTCCTTGATTTCCTAGCTCGTCATGAGCAGCTTTCGCCACCTCCTGCTGAAGAATCTTTGGTACAACTAGGTACAGGCAGTCTTGGGCAGTACCCGAGTTTCATCTCTTGTATATTATACCATTCTTGTCTTCCAGCATACCTAGTCTGATGAACTTTCGGACATCTGTGCTTTCCTCCTTTTTCCTCCTTTTTCTTTGAAGGCTGGGGCTTGTCCCAACATCGGGTAATGCCTCACTCTTGCCAATGCTTTATCTTCAGCCTGGAGACTGGCAAGCTGGTCCTTCTGCAAGAATGGCAAGCTGGTTGCATGTGTATCATCCAGGCCAGCTGCTTGAACAACCGCAAGTTCAACAACTCTAATGGCATCACCCAGGAGCTTCACACGGACCTCTGTAGGTATCTGGGTGGTTCTTGTAGCCATTGCTAATATGGTGACAACACATTCCTTTAATGGTAAACTGTCCCTTTCGTCAGCTTGGCTCTCAACATCTTGGTTACCAACCATTAGGTCACTGCCTTGGCTTTGACTGAGAGCATCGGAATGTGTGTTGTGCTTGCCACAAGGATATTCAATTCGAAAATTGAAGCTGGCCAACTCAGCTGCCCATCGTTGCTTGATAGCTCTCAGCTTACTCTTGGTTTGAAAGTAGGTCAGAGGGTTGTTATCCATGTAGACCACGAACTGCAAACCAAGCAGTATTCTCAAAACTTTTCAGTGACTACCCATTTCAACGACGGGAGCTCCAACTTCATGGATGAATAATTTTTCATATTCCTCTCTGCTCCACGTAAACCATGGCATAAGCAATCACCCTGGTTTTTCCTCCCTGCTTTTGGGACAGTACTGCTCTGAGTCCCTTGTTGGAAGCATCGGTTTTGACAATAAATGGCTTGGTGCAGTCAGGGTAGCCAAGAACTGGTGCTGCTGTTAATGCTTGTTGTAGCTCATCAAAGGCTTGTTGGCATTTCTCGTCCCACAAACCAGTTTCCCTTGCTTCTTTTTACCCTTCTCTGAGACTAAGGCTGACAGCTGGTAAAGAGGTGCAGCTATTTGGGTGAATCCTGAGACAAATCACCTGTAGTAAGAGGCAATGCTTAGGAATGATCGGAGGTCCTTCAGTATCTGAGGGGTAGACCATTTTCCCACAGCTTCTGTCTTGGCTGGATCAGTTGATACACCATTGGCTGCGACCATATGGCCAAGATACTTGACTTTATCCTTGAAGAACTGGCATTTAACCGGTTCGATCTTGAGGCCATGTTGTTGCAGCTTGCTAAAGACAAGGTCAAGTCTCTGGTGGTCTTCAATGGTGCTGCTGTAGACGATAACATCATCCAGATAGACCAGAAGTGTTTGCAGAAGGTCCTCCCGAAAAATGGTTTGCATGAGAGGAATGTAGCAGGGGCATTACAAAGTCCAAACGGCATTTGATTATAATCAAACAGACCCATTGGTGCGGTAAAGGCTGTCTTATGACAATCATCCTCATGTACTTTGACTAAGTACCTAACATGCCATATTGTTGTCAAATAAGTTAAGTAAGCAAATGGCTTTAATTACCTAGCCATTTCCCAAAAAATAACTAAGGTTAATTACACCTTAACTTATTAATTAATTAATTAATTAATTAATTAAGAATCACCTCAGAATCACACTTTGTATACAAATCAGCTGACCTATTACATAGTTACGTGGTCCTATTACACAAATAAAAATACAGGTGATTTGAAGCTCATTTACAATCTTCCGATATAATGAACTAACAACCATTGCTATCTGCTTGAATAACAAACTATCAAATCATTGTAAAGGAAAGGATTTGCATTGCAAGTATTGTGATGATTTTAGTCATATATACTTCAGTTATGTTGTGCCAAAGATTAGAATGAAGATGATTTGAGGGCTTGTTACCATCTTCTGATATAATGAAATAACAACCATTGCTATCTGGCTGACTGACAAATTATCAACCCAGCATATAAAAGGCATTTGCATTGCAATGATTGTGATGATTTCAGTGATATATACTTCTTCAGTTATGTAGTGACAAATATTAACTAAATGATTTGAGGCCTTTTTACAATCTTCTGATAAAATCAAAGAACAACAATTGCTAACTGCTTGAAGGAGAGACTATGGATTCAACATGCAAGAAGACATATTCATTGCAAACATTCTGATTGACTTAGTGATATATTCTTGCTTGTTTATGTTGTGCCAATTATTAAAATGAAGATGATCTGAGACCTTTTTACAATATTTTAATATAATGAAACAACAACCATTGCTATCAGCTTGAACGACAGACGATCAACCCAACATATAGGAAGACATTTGAATTGCAAGTATTGTAATGACTTTAGTGATATATACTTTGTTAGTTATCTTGTGACAAATATTGGAATGAACATGAGTTGAGGCCTTGTTACAATCTCCTGATCAATTCAAAGAAAGCCATTGCTATCTGCTTGATGGACAAACCATCAACCAAACATATCAGAAGGCATTTGCATTGCAGTCATTGTGATAATTCTAATGATATATACTTGTTCAGTTATGTTGCTACAAATATTAATGAAGATGATTTGTGGCCTTTTTACAATTTTGTGATATCATGAAAGAACAACCACTGATATCTGCTTGAATGACAAACTATAAAGCAAAATGTAAGAAGGCATTTTCATTCCAAACATTCTGATTGGTTTAGTGATATGTTCTTGCTTGTTTATGTTGTGCCAATTATTAAAATGAAGATGATCTGAGACCTTTTTACAATCTTTTGATATAATGAAGCCCCCAAAATTGCTATCTGGCTGACTGACAAATTATCAACCCAGCATATAAAAGACATTTGCATTGCAATGATTGTGATGATTTTTGTGATATGTACTTGTTCAGTTTCGTCACGACAAATGTTAATTAAGATGATTTGAGGCCTTTTTACAGGCTTACGACCTATTCAAACAACAACCACTGCTATCTACTTGAATAAAAGATTATCAACCGAACATATAAGAAGGCTTTCGCGTTGCAAGAAATCGTGATGATTTCAGTGATATATACTTGTTATGTAGTGACAAATATTACCATTAAGAGGATTTCAGACCTTTTTCCAATTTTCTGATATCATGAAACAGCAACCATTACCATCTGTTTGAATGACAAATATCAACGCACCATGTAGGAAAGTATTCTCATTGCAAACATTGCGATGATGTTAGTTATATATTCTTGTGCAGTTATGTTGTGAAAAATATAAATTAGGATAATTTGAGGCTCATTTACAATCTTCTGATATAATGAAGTAACCACCATTGCTATCTGCTTGAATGAAAAACTTTCAACCCATCGTATAGGAAGGCATTCGCATTGCAACAAATTCCAATGATTTTAGTAATATATAGTTTCTTAACTACGTTTTGGCAAATATTACCATTAACAGGATTTCAGCCCTTTTTACACTCTCCTTAAGAAGGCAATTGCATTAAAAGGATTGTGATGATCGTATTGATATGACTTGCTTAGTCATTTTGTGCCAAATATTAGAATGATCATGATTTGGGGCTTGTTTCCAATTTTCTTATATAATGAATCAGCAACCATTGTTATCTCCTTGAATCGTAAACTAGGAGCACAAATAAAGAAGGCATTTCAATTGCGGGCAATCAGATGATTTTAGTAATATATACTTGCTCAATATTCTTGTGGCATATATTAGAATAAAGGTGATATGAGGAATTTTTCTAATATAACAACAATAATTCCTATCTGCTTGAACGGCAGACTATCAATTGAACATGACAGAAGACATTTAGATTACAAACATTGTTAACATCTAAGTGATGTATACTTGTCTATTTGTTTTGTGCCAAATATTAGAACGAACATGATTTGAGGCCTGTTTTTCAATTTTCTTACATAATCAAACAACAATCATTGCTGTCTCCTTCAAAGATACACTAGCAGCACAAATAAAGAAGGCATTTTCATTGCGGGCAATGTGATAATTTTAGTAATACATACTTGCTCAATCTTCTTGTGGCATTTATTAGAATAAAGGTGATTTGAGGACTTTTTATAATCAAACAACAATAATTGCTATCTGCTTGAACGGCAGACTATCAATTGAACATGAAGGAACACATTTAGATTACAAACATTGTGATCATCTAAGTGATGTATACTTGTCTATTTGTTTTGTGCCAAATATTAAAATGAAAATGATTTGAGGCCTGTTTCCAATTTTCTTATATAATGAATCAGCAGGCATTGCTATCTTCTTGAATGATAAATTAGCAGCACAAATAAAGAAGGCATTTCCATTGCGGGCAATGTGATGATTTTAGTAATATAAAGTTGCTCTTTCTTCTTGTGGCATATATTGGAATAAAGGTGATTTGAGGAATTTTTCTAATCTAACAGCAATCATTGCAATTTTCTTAAGCGGCAAACTATCAGTTGAGCATGTAAGAATAAATTTAGATTACAATAATTGCGATGATCTTCGTGATATATACTTGTTTAGTCATTTTGTACCAAATATTAGAATGATCATGATTTGAGGCCTGTTTCCAATTTTCTTATATAATCCGACAAAAATCATTGCTATCTGCTTGAAAGATACACTAGCAGCACAAATAAAGAAAGCATTTCTATTGCCGGCAATGTGATGATTTTAGTAGTATTTACTAGCTCAATCTTCTTGTGGGACATATTAGAATAAAGGTGATTTGAGGACTTTTTATAACCAAACAATAATCATTGCTATCTGCTTGAATGATAAACTAGCAGCACAAATAAAGAAGCCATTTCCATTGCGTGCCATGTGATGATTTTAGTGATATTTACTTGGTCAATCTTCTTGTGGGATATATTAGAATAAGGGTGATTTGAGGACTTTTTATAATCAAACAACAATTATTGCTACATGCTTGAAGGCAGACCATCAGTTGAACATGAAGGAGGACATTTAGATTACAAACATTGTGATCATCTAAGTGATGTATACTTGTCCATTTGTTTTGAGCCAAATATTAATATGAAAATGATTTGAGGCCTGTTTCCAATTTTCTTATATAATGAATCAGCAGGCATTGCTATCTTCTTGAATGATAAATTAGCAGCACAAATAAAGAAGGCATTTCCATTGCGGGCAATGTGATGATTTTAGTAATATAAAGTTGCTCTTTCTTCTTGTGGCATATATTGGAATAAAGGTGATTTGAGGAATTTTTCTAATCTAACAGCAATCATTGCAATTTTCTTAAGCGGCAAACTATCAGTTGAGCATGTAAGAATAAATTTAGATTACAATAATTGCGATGATCTTCGTGATATATACTTGTTTAGTCATTTTGTACCAAATATTAGAATGATCATGATTTGAGGCCTGTTTCCAATTTTCTTATATAATCCGACAAAAATCATTGCTATCTGCTTGAAAGATACACTAGCAGCACAAATAAAGAAAGCATTTCTATTGCCGGCAATGTGATGATTTTAGTAGTATTTACTAGCTCAATCTTCTTGTGGGACATATTAGAATAAAGGTGATTTGAGGACTTTTTATAACCAAACAATAATCATTGCTATCTGCTTGAATGATAAACTAGCAGCACAAATAAAGAAGCCATTTCCATTGCGTGCCATGTGATGATTTTAGTGATATTTACTTGGTCAATCTTCTTGTGGGATATTTTAGAATAAGGGTAATTTGAGGACTTTTTATAATCAAATAACAATCATTGCTATCTGCTTGAAGGCAGGCCATCAGTTGAACATGAAGGAAGATATTTAGATTACAAACATTGTAATCATCTAAGTGATGTATACTTGTCCATTTGTTTTGTGCCAAATATTAGGATGAACATGATTTTAAACATGTTTCCAATTTTCTTACATAATTAAACTGCGATCGCTGCTGTCAGCTTGAATCATAAACTAGCAGCACAATTAAAGAAAGCATTTCCATTGCGGGCAATGTGATAATTATAGTAATAAAACTTGCTTAATCTTCAAGTGGCTCTTACTAGAATAAAGGTGACTTCAGGAATTGTTCTGGTCAAACAACAATCATTGCTATCTGGTTGAACGGCAGACTATCAATTGAACGTGATGGAAGACATATAGATTACAAACATTGTGATCACCTAAGAGATGTGTACTTGTCTATTTGTTTTGTGCCAAATATTCGAATGAAAATTATTTGAGGCCTGTTTCCAACTCTTTTATGTAATGAAAAACCAATCACTGCTATCTCCAGGAATGATAAGCCAGCAGCACAAATAAAGAAGGCAATCTATTGCGGGCAATGTGATGATTTTTGTAATATATACTTGCTCAAACTTCAAGAGGCATATATTAGAATAAAGGTTATATGAGGAATTTTTCTAATCTAAGAACAATCATTGCCATTTGCTTAAGCGGTAGACTATCATTTGAACATGTAAGAAGACCTTTATAATACAAGTATTGCGTTCATCTAAAAGATGTTTACTTATCTATTCATTTTGAGCCAAATATTAGAACGAACATGATTTGAGGCCTTTTTCCAATTTTCTCATATAATCAAACAACAATCATTGCTATCTGCCTGAGTGAAAAACTAGCAGCACAGGCAAAGAAGGCTTTTCCATTGCGGGCAATGTGATGATTTTAGTATTATATACCTGCTCAATCTTCTTGTGGGATATATTAGAATAAAGGTGATTTGAGGACTTTTTATAATCAAGCAACAATCATTGCTAACTGCTGGAGTGATAAACTAGCAGCACAGATAAAGAAGGCTTTTCCATCGCGGGCAATGTGATGATTTTAGTATTATATACCTGCTCAATCTTCTTGTGGGATATATTACAATAAAGGTGATTTGAGGACTTTTTATAATCAAGCAACAATAACTGCTATCTGCTTGACCGGCAGACTATCAATTGAACATGAAGGAACACATTTAGATTACAAACATTGTGATCATCCAAGTGATGTATACTTGTCTATTTGTTTTGTGCCAAATATTTGAATGAAAATGATTTGAGGCCTGTTTCCAATTTTCTTACATAATCAGACCACAATCATTGCTATCTGCTTGAGTGATAAACTAGCAGTATAGATAAAGAAGGCATTTCAATTGCGAGCAATGTAATGATTTTAGTATTATATACCTGCTCAATCTTCTTGTGGGATATGTTAGAATAAAGGTGATTTGAGGAATTTTTAAAATCAAACAACAATCATTGCTAACTGCTGGAGTGATAAACTAGGAGCACAGATAAAGAAGGCTTTTCCATCGCGGGCAATGTGATGATTTTAGTATTATATACCTGCTCAATCTTCTTGTGGGATATATTAGAATAAAGGTGATTTGAGGACTTTTTATAATCAAAAAACAATAACTGCTATCTGCTTGAACGGCAGACTATCAATTGAAAATGAAGGAACACATTTAGATTAAAAACATTGTGATCATCTAATTGATGTATACTTGTCTATTTGTTTTGTGCCAAATATTTGAAAGAAAATGATTTGAAGCCTGTTTACAATTTTTTTACATAATCAGACACCAATCATTGCTATCTGCTTGAGTGATAAACTAGCAGTATAGATAAAGAAGGCATTTCAATTGCGAGCAATGTAATGATTTTAGTATTATATAACTGTTCAATCTTCGTGTGGGATATATTAGAATAAGGGGGTGATTTGAGGAATTTTTATAATCAAACAACAATCATTGCTCTTTTCTTGAATGATGAACTAGCAGCACAAATAAAAAAGCCATTTCCATTGCGTGCCATGTGATGATTTTAGTAATATTTACTTGCTCAATCTTCTTGTGGCTTACATTAGAATAAAGGTGATTTGAGGACTCTTTGTAATCAAACAACAATTATTGCTATCTGCTTGAACGGCAGACTATCAGTTGAACATGAAGGAGGACATTTAGATTACAAACATTGTGATCATTTAAGTGATGTATAATTGTCTATTTGTTTTGTGCCAAATATTAGAATGAACATGATTGGGAACCTGTTTCCAATTTTCCAAGATAAAGAATCAGGAACCATTGCCATGTGCTTGAATGATAAACTAGCAGCACAAGAAAAGAAACCATTTCCATTGCGGGCAATGTGATGATTTGAATATTATATACTTACTCAATCTTCTTGTTGGATATATTAGAATAAAGGTGATTTCAGGAATTTTTCTAATCTAAGAAC
>JANTCA010011112.1:7747-111851 GCA_024741275.1 Chironex yamaguchii | reverse complement strand
TGTATTGAAATGAGATTTTGATTGTTGTTTTTCTGAGAAACAAATCGTACGTCCAGGGCGGGATCCGAACCCGCGACAGTCTGCTTACCGGGCAGATGCTATGACAACTGAGCTACCGGGAGGTTGTTTCTCAGAGGTGAATTTGAGGTCATGATATGATGACTGCGTCACTACAAGTAAATAGGCACATTAAAGGAGATCAGTCAATGGAATGCAAGAAATTTACTAGTGAAGAAGCAAAAACGCTTTATTTGAGATGCAGATACCATAACGCGATATCCAATTAGAAACAAGATACGAATGTGGGTGAGACTGTGGGAGTGAGCTGAAGTAAATTGCTATATTAAAGGGGCATATCAGCAGCTTTGGTAAATAAACCCACAAGACCCACAAGAAGTAAAAGAAGGTCAGTGTATTACACTATTGGAATACTCGAGTGCTCAGAGCTTTATTACAGAAGGACCTGCTCAAGTACTACAAGACAAGCTATAGGTGCAAAAATCAACCATACATTTGAAGAGCTCAGTGAGAATAAGCAAGAGGTCGACACACAAACCTATAGAATGAAGTTGAAAAGTTTGTACAATAACAATAATTGCCAATTATGCCCAATAATTGCACTCATAACAACAGTGGGCAATACATGAACTGTTGCCTTGGAGAAAACTTTTAGTAACTTCAGGGGCATCTTATTCGCAGAATATGCACCAGAAAACAACATGAGGACGAGGATGCTCCTAGATAGCCAACTGGGAAAATTCATGTGGAGGATATCAGGAAAGGTTCACTAAGAAAGTCTGTTGTCACAAGGGCAAAGTTTAGATAGGCACTAATGGGACCAACTGGGCAAAACAAGAGTCAAATTAAAAACCTTTTACTACACTATTGAGGTTCTAAGAACAATCCTTCAGAGTATTGAGAGTCTCTGGGACCTTCAAAGTGATCGGGATATTGAAAGGGGACACAGTTCACTAGGCCTTTCAGAAGAAAACGAAGTCACAGAGAACAAGTATTTCCTCGCGAGGATAAGTAAGGACAAGGACCTTGAGCCAATTCAGGAAACTTAAAATGACCCCCCCCCTCTTTCCAGTGTTTTGCGGAGACATAGAGGACGGTTTTAACTCATTTGAAGTTCTTCTCACCTGAATCTGTTTGTTGATGAAAATTGACACGTTAAGTCTAAAGCGAGGTTGCAAAATACCGAGTTAATGGACAGGTAGAAAAATTCTAATTTGCTACCAGATAGGCAGTATTGAACTAAGCTGTTAATTGGCTTTTAAACGTGACTTGGTCAAATTGGAGTTTTTCACAGCCTTGCAGAGATGTGCTAACACTACTGGATTAAGCCAGGGAAACAGCTCGGCTAAAAAGAAGTGTTCAATATGCAAGAGTTTAATAGCCTGAGAACTACTTTCTTTACTTCATTCATTCTATGATTTGTCCTTTAAAATATATACCCCTAGTGTATTTTTAAGAGTTATTCTCATGTTTATACCCATGTAGTCGATTGCAGTCATTAAATACGTACCTTTCTACGTTGCTTGTTTCTGCTACCTCCAAGGGTATGCCTGTCACATATGGTACAACTGCTAGCTGTGAGAGCTATAAGTGAGTACAAGGCCATTTAAGCACACTGGGGTGCATTTTGCAGGCTCCCTTCAAAGATCGGATGTTAGATAAATCATCTTACACCACGGTCTTAGCTTGTGAAACTATACAAAAATGTATCTTGTATTACTGTACTGTAGTTCAAGACGAAATGGGGCTGTCATTCTATCGCCCACTTAAAGCATTTGTTGTATTCTGGGGTTTACCAAATTTTATGGAAGGTGACAATGCAACCACATTCGAATCTACAGCTGTTCATCCAAAGGAATTATTTGTAGATTCAGAAGTGAAAGAGTATGTTCAAAATAACTACCTTTCCTGGAAAACTGACCTTCCACTGGTAATACATTAGACAGGATTTTTTAGAAGAACTGCAACGTTAAGCCTTGAAGAGATGGAGGCTTGTCATTTGCACAAACCTTCCTTCTTATGCATTTCCGCGCCTTTACTTAATGATACCACCTTATGGGTACAAAAATGGTCAATTATCCTAAAAATATTTGTAGTGATAAGACGACAATCCCACCTTCAAAAGAGGCATTTAAATTGTACTGTTCCATCTGAGTTCTTGCGTAAAGAAAACTTATATGGATCTAAGCTGGTGTTAGTATTAATTGCGTTACTCGTCAAAACGGATCTGGACCTTTTCAATCAGTACCAGTGTCAACGGGGTTTGAAAAACCACCTGATACCAGAACTAAGAATAATCTAAAAAATTAGGAACGCCTTAGATAGAGAAGTATTTGTCTCTTGACGTTGTTTTGAAACCTGAATCCAAAGATGGACATGTTTAATTGGATGATCTTGAACCGTTGGCACTAACGTCCTAGTTATCAATGATCATTATTAATGAACAAGAGATAGAACAGAAATAGAAAGTGACCTCAGTCTACAATATAGGAAAATCTTATGTTTTAAATAATATATGTAGATTTGTATATATTTGTAAAGAAAACAAAGACGGGCAGTGGAAGGTTCTTCTCCCCATGAAATGTCTATTTCTTTGCTGATCAATCATCTGCAAGCATCCGTTTTACCAATTGTCAGCTAATACAGAGCCCACCATGCTCAAAAAATCTTATGGAAAACATAACCATTTCATGGTACTATGAAAATAGAAGACGTTTACACGCATAGTGAACTGGCCAAGAAATGGCTTGGCTTCCTCCTCAGCAAAATAGAACATGGTGAGGCAACATACCGTGACAAGGCTATTAAACCATTTTAGTGGCAAAGGTGTTAAATGATATTTGATTATTTTGCATTAAAGTAACGGTATCAGGTCGAACAATTCTGAACTTTCAAAGAACCTTGTTTGTAATAATTGATCATCTGACATTTGACACCGGAAACGCAAGGCAAAGACCCCACTGAAAAATAAACCACACCTTACGCGACCACCGGATGGCGTCTTGCTCAGCATTAATCTTTGTCCTCGTATGATACAATTTCTTGCTAAGAATCCTTGATCAACTAAGAGTGCTGTTGATATAGTGGGCAGTCTCGGTCTTTCTATGAATAAGAAGTCCTAATCATATTTTTAAGTAACCAGGGGTGCTAATGGTTGAAACCGTTCATATTTCAGTACCAAAAATTTCTGGTTTATGTATAACTGTGCTTTTACACCTTTTATACGCGGTTTTACATGGACTTATCTCAAGTCCTTTCTCAATAAAAGTTTAAGACAGAAAGGCAGTTGTCTCCTACCTTATCCCTTCCATGGGTGGTTGGGAAGGGATTCAGGATCAAGGTTTAACACGAAATGACGATTGGGTGTTAATTAGCTCATAATTCATGATTTGTAATTTTGAAATGAAACAGAAAGATTCTTTGGTTCCGAAAGTCGTTTTTCTTTTCCCTGATTAGGTAAATCGTTTTGAGATCGTGTGTGGCAAGGAAATGGTTTCTTGTGATAATTGCTGTATAGCCATTAAAGGTTACCGAAAATGAGAGTTCGCGTCCATTTGTAGTATTCAAAAGATGTTTAAAAAGGCCGAAGACGGATTGCACACTTGCTAGCAGCAGGAGTTAATACACTTTGTCATGAATAACCGTATAGCAATGAATGGAAGTGATTGTTTCCAAATGAATTTATGCTTAAACCTATACCAAAGTTATTCAGTGTCGGTACCAGCCATAAAAGAATGGCTGCGTAAAGGAGATAAAGTGCCTTACCCCCAAATATTTTTTGACTACTCTCTTCTCATATTCCAAAAACACCCCTTTGTGCAATATTTCAGTACCGTATTACGTACTTCCAAAGACGATTGCATAAACAGACAAGTGTCTCTGTCTTATACTAAAATTTAATTCTAAGAACACATATAAATATCTTACTAAATATATCAAATGCAATGAATATGTAGTGATTTATACTCAAAACACAGTTTTACTACAATAATAGTTCAAAAATATCAGTATTGTAATGTAGATCAGTTATGAAATATTTGCACCTTGCACTTTCTTTCCCTTTTTTATCTCTCTCTGCCTTTCTCCATGAAATCTCATGATTTTTTGGAAATTTCTTTAATTTTGTGATCCGCTTGTAACGGTCCAGTCATTTCCTTCCATGAGTTCCCGTGTCTTTACTTATTTCACATTTCGGAGGATATGCATTATATAATATCTTCATTCGTCAATCGCAATCATCAAGTAATGACATCCCAAATTACGTCTGACAAAAAAATTCTCAGTGGTCCGGGCATTCTGCTATGCAGGCAGAAGATGGTAGGTTCGATCCCTACCCTGGACGTATGATTTGTTTCAGAGTTTCAATAAAATCACTTGTATATCAAACACAAATGTTTGTAATTCATAGACCATAAAGCTGTGACAAATACCATTAGTGTTCAGTGTAAGATTTCAGAACTGTCAAGGAGTGTCATATGAAGATACTTAAAACCGAGCAATTTAAGTTGCGTATGGATCCATTGGAATCAGAAAATCTCTAACGCTTGTACGAAAGTGTCAAGTAGAATATAAAAAATCCACGTTGAACAGAATTTGAGATACTGTTGTCCCGTGCAGTGTTTGTGTGGCATCACTTTCGTTTGAAAGTCACAAAATTGTAATCTGCAAGGATTGCTACAAACAAACATTATGATTAACCTTCATTGTCTCTTCAATTCAAAGGTATTAGAAAAGTCCATAAATCCCTCAACAAAATTTCCAATAATTTTTTATCCATTTCTGGAAGAATTATGTATACCATATTTTGAAAAGATGGGGGGTATTTACCCTATCCCATACCATGCCTTGGCGTTGCCAATGAAGCAACCTCTTTATCGAGGAATTTAAGACAGCAGACTACGTGAGACGTTAGTGAGGTAAATATTATCTGCAAGAAATATTTCTTAACTAAACTATGAAGTTTCTCCTGAGTTTACAGCAGATAAGTCAGGCAAAAAGGGAGACTATGCAGTTATTTTGTGTTTTGAAGCTTTTGGCATTGATTTTATACTTGTAATATGCTAACTTAAAAGGTGATATGGTTTGAACATTGAAACGTGACAGTTTGAAATTGATTCCAATACTTGTTTTCTGTAGCCTTGTCTCGTTTCCTAATATCGCATGTCTATACACTATCCCTCTCTATTTGTGACGCTGAAAGCTGTACACATCACGCTTGAAAGCGAAAAAGAGCCTTTTGTGCTTATATACCGAGTGAAAAAAGCCTATATCACAACGAAAGCGTGCCACATTTTAACAATTTAATAACATGTAGCACGTAGATTTTGGGAACTAGCTGTCTACGGCGGTGACGCGGAATACGACAAGGGGCTTAAGCCTTGTAGTAGGGGAAACTAAGAGTAAAAAATCACAACAATTGTGCACTTTATGATACCAACATGAAACTTGGCATGCTGAAAAGTAAGGTCGGGATCCCAATCTGAATTTGCCCCTAAATGCTATCTTTCGACTTATATTCTTGGACCCAGTCCTCTATGAGAAAGTTATCAATTAACACATTACAGCTTACTAAAAATTACAGAAACCTCATCAGAATTTTCGATAAAACTTACTTCTGGAAAAATATTTACATTATAATGCTTCTAAGAAAATAGTTTTTGCGTCATTTTTGTCGTAAGCCTGCAGCGAATGTTTTATGTAAGTAATACGAGAACACGGAATTATTTCTTCAAAGTGTGAGCGGCAACACTCCTTCGAGGCATGGAATTAGCATTAGAATTAAGAACCAATAGTATGCTGAATTAGAGTCTCCGATATTCAAACTAGAATCTAAGGATATTTTTACTAACGAGCACAGCCACTCTAAACTATCGGCTGTTTTACTATCAACTCACACTTTACTTAGAAATACCACGTTGAAGGTAGGAATTCTACATTTCACTCGTAAGAGCAAGTGTTGTTAAAGTTCTCACAATTTACAAGATCTCTATTCCTTTAAGTGTGCAAGGTTTCCAAATCATACACATTTCATAACTGAATAATAAATACGATGGGTGGTCAACATCTTGACGATATTCTTGCTGAAATATTCTCTTGAGTGCTACCAGTTAACAAAATTCTTTATATCTCACTCATCTGACTTTATCCTATTTAATATCAATCACTGATGCAGTTCACTGTATCACCAAAGCAAGAATCAATTTATTATTAAATTACAAGTGCTTGAATATGAGAACTTACAGAACAATATTTTATTCGCATTTAATACACTCCTTGACACTAGTAAACATGTTTCTTCATAAAGTTGTTTAATTCAATGTACCCCCACCACAACAGCCCATCCACACGTGAGTTTATGCTTGCTTGGAAACATGGAACTATGTAATTCAATCTGCCTCCAACTCCATCTGTATTCGTGGTCTCACCTGCAAACACAATTTGATATTCATTGGAATACTGAAGTTCTCGTATTTAATAAAGTTGTTTCTTTGTGTATGTATGTAGTAATAATCAGTCAACAAATATTGACCTATGTTGTACCTCGCCATTGCTTTCTCGTGCCTGCCTATATTTCACAGTTGCTAGTCCGTTGTTTATTATTATTTTTGTATTATGTTATAAGTTCATTGACCTCATTCCCTACTACATGGATTGTAAGACACAACGTGAATATTTTTATAACATTACCTTTGATAAAGACGCTGTTCGCCCCTGGGAAGAGTTTAAGCATGAAACCTGTATGTACTGGTTTGAAGTGTTTCCTTTTAACGTCAAAGGCACAGGATAGTAAATATCATTATAGTCAATAAAATTAGTTAGAATAGCTTGGAACAACGAAACTGTTTGATTCAAATGAGCTATTACCTTGTCAAACTGTTCCTCTTAAGTTATAATTCTTTTTTTAGACCTTTTCTATTCTTGTACATTCGTCAGGTGAATATAAAATTGAAGACAAATGTACTCCTATAACAAGTGATTAAACTCAACTCAATTATCTATGAACAATGACTGCAAACCATAAAGATCAACTGGAATAAATGATGTTTATCTCTTTTTATGTTCCGAGAGAGAAAGAATTGCGTTAAACGTGATACAGTGAGTTTGTCAGACTATACTCATAATCTTAGCAGGTCTTAGGTAGAATGTAAACCATTCTGATCAAAATAGTAAGGCATTGAGCACAAATACATTTCTCTAAAGCACGTACTTCAACTTGAGCTTTGCGACAACAGCCGTCATCAACATCGCTGTCCAGTTGTCGACTAATAAATGTAATACAGACAATTCTTACAAGTGTAGAAAAAAACATCCAGCCAAATCTCTATTTGATGCAAATGGATGTAAAATGCATATTTAACTGCCATTAATGTCATTACCGCTACCATCGTCAACATCTGTCAATTTTATATGGAGCTTATAGCATCAATAGCTTTTTAAAGTATAAAACATGCGTTTGATAGAACCACCTTGTGATAAAAGATCGCAATTATTGCGTTAATTTTCTCGTTTAAAAGCAGGCAAGTAGGATATCAATAAACTGATATAGCCACTAGAAAAAAAGATATCAAGAAAAAGGAAAAACAAAGACGATTGATGGGAAAAGTAAGGACCAGCCCAAGTGGAAAAAGGAATTACTCCTGTCCTAAAAATGAACCAATAAATACAGCCCAAATTTTGGCAATGGTGTTAAAATATCCGATTTATGCCATCTGCATTTTTCTGTTATATCATAATTACGAGGATAGAGTGAGTACGAGGTTGTAACTAGACTATATATAGCATGTTCTTTGACGGACGCAGTCGTGCTGTACGTGTTCGTAACACGTGGTGTGTAAAGGATGTTATTTGTTTAAATCTCAGTATCATAAAGAATAGGATTTTTGTAGTGTTTGTTGGAGGTGCAACCTCTTAGCGATCTGCGGGACTCGACCGACTATGCATGGTACGTTATTGGCCCAGAGGGTCCTTTGTAAAAGTCAAAGTGATTTTAAGTATGATCATGGTAGGGCAACACAAAGCAAAGTATAACGAAGTACTCAAGGTGGAGAAATTTGATGGAAACGACTCGATTGTCTTTCAAGAGATGACTCAAGCAGTGCCAAAGTAATTTTGCAGGAACTGGTCTTTCAATCTGTTTCCAATACCATTTTTAACATCAAGCATTATTGATGTGCCATCATAAGTTAAGATAACGAGATTTCTGTAGACATCTTGATTTTGATGGATTATAAAACAATAAAATACCTAAAATATCTATCTACAAGCAATGTATTCTTTTTGACCAGAAGTACAATTGGAACATTTTCACAGCCTCGCTTTCACATCATGTGAAAGCATCGGATGAAGTTAGTTCTCATTAGTGGCGATCTTTGGGATGTAGGAAGTGGTGATGAGCAGCGAGGAATCTATGTTCTGCAAATGGAGAAAAAGTGACCAAAAGGCACAGCCAAAATATCTTAGCATCTCGACAACATGCAGTTACAGATAGTCATGAATTTAGGAATGGTAAAGAAGATGTGGGAGACTTTACTTGAGCAATATGAACGAATGTTAATGCAAAGCGTTATCTTTTACAAGAGGAAATACCACGATGCAAAGATGAAAGGGGGAGATGATATGCTTGGCCATGTTAACAAGCACAAGGAAATAGTGGAACCTTGCCTCTCGTTCTTTTAATAACAAACCCATCAAGGCCCAGGGCATGCACACCTGGCCAGTTAATGTCATACTCCCCTACTCTAGTTGATCTCATGATAAAGAATGTGTAAAACAGTAGCTCATCCTCCGAGTGTGCTCAGCTTTCCCTGTAAATACCCTGTGCGCCATTGTTTGTATCAGCTTGTGGTTGAATAAGTTAATCATGTCATGGGCCGTTTTCTCTGAACTGTGTTTCGAGATATCTCAGGCTGGGAGAAGGAACTCTTGAAACATGGCTCAGTAAAGCTTATGACTCACGACATGATAAACTTCCAAGCTTTCGTGCCTTTCACTCAGCCGACAAAGACTAGGATTTTTAGGAATACTGTCAAATCTAGGCTTAGAAATAAACACAGGGAGCCAGTAGACAACGCAAGCAAAAACGTTGGAAGACGTGCTCTAAAAATGTATCTTTACACTGAAAAGCAGGTCAGGGATTGACGAAATTAGCGGTTGAGCTTATGCGGATGCTTCTCTCTTGGCAGTAGGAGTTGCCAGCGACAACAGCCCAGTGAAATTTCTGCTTTCATTTTTTCATTTCAAATTTTTCATTTCAATTCATTTTACTTACTAGGGTAAGTAAAATCTGGGGTGGGATTCTTGGTCAAAAGATGAACAGTACTCTGTTTAAAGCTAACATTCCGAGTCGTAACGACGGTTGGTGGGCACCAAACACCTTTTCTTTGTAGGCCCGTTAGCTTGTTGCTTTGGTACAAACCTTTAACAATTATGACCTACACATACCTGATTCTTTCCAATTAAATCTTGCAGAAGCACAGCCTTGACGGACTTTTCTTGATATTGATTGTTCAATCAAAGGTTGCTCTTTGCACAAAGTTAAGGTTATCTTTATTCAAACAATACCTCTATTGATACGTCATTAGAAAGATTTAATGTCGTCAATATTCAGCAAAACATAAAAGTACCCTGATCGATTTATTATCTTAATCAAGCTGAGGGCGCGGGTGTTTTTGTTTGTGTAGGGGAAAGTTCCCTACCGGTGGGAAACAACCTCTCTCTTATCCTACCTCACACTTCTTTATAGTTATCATCTATATTTTTCGTACAACCTCAACAGTAAGTAATTTCACTCAACGCTCCCTTACATTAACTCGAGGTATCTTTGAACCTCGTCTTGGTTTGCCAGGACATGAAATATTGTTTATATAAATCCGTTGAGTCTTCATAATACAAGGTGAACGGGATTTAGTAAACGCTCTTACGCCATATTTGTAATAGGATATGTTGATCTCTTACACAAGAAACAAATATTACGAATTATTCACAGCTTCCCAACAAGATTTACTTGAATATAATCACCTATAGCAGGGAAACAGCGACAGGACTATTCAAGAATATCAAGACTGATTATAATCATTATCCAAAAGTTCACATTGACTCAAAAAAATCACCATAATTATATCGACGTCTCTTCAATCAATATATTGAACAATTTACATGTCGACATTAGATTCTTCTACCAATTTATATCTAAAATACTACAAATAAATACCTTGAGCTTACTTAAATACATATCCTATTCCATACGATCGTTACTATACTCGATACAAGAGCAAAACTATCCAACACTTTATAAATTAAATGCTAAGATTTCAAAACCATACAACAGTATGACAGTAGAGGTCTATTTTATTGATTTAAGAAATTACATCACATTTTATAGTTAAATTGTGAACGGCGGTAACAAGTAGATTTATAGGGATGCCATCATTTCGTCAAGTTAACTTATGCCTGGACCTATAAGAAGAGAAACCGATCTAGGAATCTATAAAATATAAAATTGACTGCAGAACTCTTAAAATAACATCATCAAGCCACAAGTGATGTGCACAGTGCCTGAACAAGTGAGTCTTGAACAAGTAACACTTAAATGGGATTGCAACAGGGTCGAAAAAATTCGAACACAAGTAATCCAAGGTCATTATGTTAACAAAAACGTCACTAGTAAGTAAAGAGCCATCAATAGTTTCACTCAATCAGATGTGCAAAATCAGATGTGCAAAATCACAAGTGCAAAATCACAAGTGCTTGTAAAACGCCCTTTCAAGCTATCGTTACTTAAATCACATTAACAGTTGAATCCATACCTTAGGCAATAAGGCTTGGCAAGGGTTCAGGTCAACAGCAACAACAACATTAGCAATATTAAATTTCCTTAACGTTCACTTAAGTGATCTCATCGAAACTGTGTAAGCATGTCAAAGTCATCCAGTCCTGCTTTCAAAGTAAACTCTTACTGTCAAAGCAGTAAAGCAAGATTTTTAAACTAAAAGCAAATCATTTTGACTATTAAAACCTAATGATAGTGTTGCCGTTCATAATCATACGAAAAATCAAAGTATGAAAGTTACAGACATAAAAATTATCACGTTTTCAAAACAGGTTAAAAAATCTTCAGCTTTGTCTGAAAATCTTATTTCAAATATGATTTTGTATATATATGTACGTCATTGTTAAGTACACTTGTAATCCCTGTTAAGAATAAAATCTTTTAAAGCTAATACTAACTCGCGATGATCTCATTTTATGCAGATCGGGCCCGATATAGTAAAACTGGTTATTTCAACAGTCCAAATTGCAAAATAGCTACCTTACATTGTCCAGCATATCATATGACCCTCACTCGCATCGTCCAGTTACTGTTCAACCGGGCAAGAAGAGCAGTTCTGAAGAGGGCAACTGGGCCACAGAGCCTAGTCAAGCTTGCCTCTATCATTGTTGCTACAATTCTGGCAGCTGTTAGTTATCAATATATACAATCTGGGTTTCCTTTGGACTACAACTTGCGTTGCCAATACCACAAACTGTATCTAGACCAGCTGTATCTACTCTCTGTTATGTAGACTACGCCGAAAAAGATCTTCCGGAAAGGACGACAATTCACCTCCAAAAGCCACCATGCAATGTTGCCGCTAGTCTACAAGGTATTTCCGCTCGTGCAATTTCAATGAAAGTGATACCATCAAGCACAAGAAGGAAGGACTTCTTCCCCCGGACACCGATAACAGCTGACAAGATCACTCCATCATCTTCCGATGCAGGATTTGGCGAGCTCACAAAAGAGGGTTCAGAAGGATAACAATCCTCCTCTTGCCAGCAGCACTTCCTTCGCGCTTCAAGATCGACTTTGATTAACTGATTAAAGTAGGCACCTGGTCTGCTTTGACCATTCCCATAGGCAAAGCGATACTTAACACCATTAAAGTCATAATTAATGTTAGGCATTTCAAATCCCATATGCAGGGTTTCGTAGTCAAGTCCATTCTTTCTACGTTGCAATTTAATCGTTCCAGTCTTCTCATCGGGTACCCTATCCAACGGAAGGCGGTACCGACGAAAGCTGCAAGGAGCAAATCCTTTTCCTCCTGTTGTAATGTCTGGGTTATTAAAGCGTAATCCGTGTAGATAAAACTGAAATACGATTCTGGCGTCATCATACCCACAGACATCCACCACGATATCATTCTTCTCTTCATAGGCGTTGACATGGTGAAATGTGAAAAAAGGGTCAGCTGTGTAAACGCATTGTTCCTGCCCAGTCCTTCGGTCGATGACATGGATCTTGGAGAGTTTATTGGGGTCCCACTTGATTAGATCCAGGAAAGATTTCTGTGTCATTTTCATGGATAGAAGTTTAATTTTATTGGACTTGATGTAGAATGGATTCTCAATCAGGATAAAATAGTTTTTGGTCATTCCAAAGCTGTGGTAATAAGCTGGTGGGCCCTGGAACGGAATTCGTGTAAGGATCTTTGCTCCATTTAATGGACTGTCCACGGGCTCCCCGTCTTCATAATACTCGTCATTTTTGTATGGGATCGTAATCACTTGGTATTCTTTGTCAACATAAGCCGTTGAGCAGTTGTAATAATTCTCCTCAGTATCCAAATGGGGATGTGCAAGCCAAGACCTTCGCCCTAATTACGAAAAAAAAAACCTTTTAAAAAGTGCAAGTACAAAAGAAATATTGCTCAGGGTTGTCGCGCTGTAGACTCCAATATAGTAGATGAAATTTAGTAGATGGAATAAACCAATATCATAACACCTGTACTGTGCTTAAATATGAAACCAATTTTCCACCACTTTGTCTATTACCAAACAAGTCTTCGCAACTGTCATCCAACAATATAAAAAAATTATGTTTGCAATTCAACCTAACCAACGTACTTTTGCCGACGCCATTAGGACAAGTTTTGAAACAAGCGTTGTCATATATGGTGACCAAACATAAAGAAGGGCCAAATGGTAACCGCGACAATGTCAACAAGTAACCTCCACCACAAAAACATGAAACAACTGTAGCCACAGAAAGTCAGCGGAATAACAGTCGTCGACATCGTAAGGATACATAACAGTGAAAACCAAAATTTAACTAAGGAGCAAAGGAATGCCAACTATCTTGTAAGAACATACTTTTGTCATGTAAAACATGAAGTGGGTCAAGAGCACTACGATTTGTTTCGAACATGTAAGTACAAAGGAGACAAGGCATGATGGTTTAACATGGGCCAAAGAACGTGTCTAGCGTCAAACATATGAGAACTGAAAATTTTCTAGATTTCAGGCGTTTTATTCAGTTCGTAAAGCGTGTTACGTAATTTAAGCTATACTTCTCATCTAACGATAGGGAATGAATGAAACGACGGCGGTTTATAAATGCTTTGCTAAGCAAGTCGGGGACCTTGTTCGAAGCTTGCCCGGTAGCAAATGTGCGTTTTTATGACGTATATTTATGACGATGTCAAGAAGTAAACCTGATTTTAGTATCAAATGTGTTCAAAATGTAGAATTCACAAGTTTGTTAAATAACTTACCTGGAAATCTCTTGTTTACATTAATGTGATCTTTGGTTACGAGTGATTCAGGATCAAAATGAATCAAGACGGGATTGATCTCTGTGCTTGCATAATTCTTTCCCTTCATAGGCACAATGCTAATATTCGCATTGTCTGTTCTCTTCGGTGGGACGAAGTAAGACATAAAACGCGCAAATATGTTCTTGCAAGGATCTGGTGCTTGCATTGTACCAAAAGAGGCGAATTGAATTTGGCACTTTGCTTGTGATTTCAAGTACGACTGAGAACGCAGGTAACAACTAGAAGGGAGAAAAGAATTGCAACAAATATTAAGATTAGGACACCTAAACACAAATCTGTTCATTATACTCTTGCGTAGGCTATAACCGGACAGGAGCGGCGTACTTTACCAAAGAAACCCCTACTGCTTTTAGGCCTAGATAGCTACAGCCTAATAGAAAGCCACAGGTACACACAGTAAAGAGCCACACTCGTTAATGAAATTTCCCAAAGCCTTTATTTTTGCCACGTCGCCAGCAATTTGCAAGCATCCTATTACAAAAATGGGCACGTCCCAAACCACTAAAGTCTTTCTACTTTTTGTCTAGCAGTTTGGATGGGATGACATTGTTTGGTAATTCTTCCTAAGCCATCCCTTTTATAAAATGTAAACTCTCGAGCAAGCAGCTACAATCGTCAGCAGTTATGGATGCGTCACTGTCAAACGTTACAAAAAGACAAACATCAAAAATAATAATGTCCACCTCGCACAGAACAAAAGACCTGGCCCTAAGTTTACGAGATACTTTTCAAGAGAATCCTCTACCTATTATCAAAATCTGTCTAAAAAATAAACCAATTGAACTCTGAAGAATAAATCTAAACAAGCTCTCCAGAATAATCGTTTTAAGAGTTGGAACTTAAAATTACATTGATGCAAAATTGTTTATTCCTACCGATTTCTCATCACAACTCTAACTTCCTCCTCTACCAAAGTAGGTGTCAGTCTCGTTAAATTAAGATACCTCAAATAAATCCAAATTTTTGTTAAATGCGTGGTAGGGACACTGTTAATGAAAGTATTTATAATACTTATATCAAATTTACCTACGAAAAATAGCAAGGGATAGTGGGCGTCAAGGTTGAATTTCCTCAATCTCGTTTAACATTTATGAAGCAACGGTAAATTTTCGTGGCATGTTTTTTTAAACAGTGGGCCTTATTCAAGGTATGTCTGACGAAGCTGTTAGGAAGCACCGTTGACGTTCCGACATATTTTTCTCTCTTGACTTTACAGCCTTGTTTATCAAAGGAAAGGCCTTCCTAATGAAGACGTCAAAGGAATTGTCTTTGACAAAACAAATCGTTGACCGAGGACATGACATTACCGTTGTAGACTACGATTTGATTCACAATTTCCTTCAAAAGCAGAATGATCTCTGCAGCCTTCCTATCCTACGGTTTTAGTTTAATTTCTTACTTTGCGCCATCCTGAGCCGAAATTCCAACCCTGAACGTCCTTACGGCTTCAACAGGTAGCCTTTACTGTCATACAGATATATTGAACTCCTTCCCTCAAATAAAACCTTCCATCAAATAAAAAAATGTCTAACTTTGCAAACGTGTAAATATCATTAACACACTGACCTAGAATACTTTACTGCTCCATCTTTTATTGCAAATCGATGTAACAGCGCTTCCCCATCAAACCAGTGTCTGTATGACGTTTCACCCCACTCAAATTTCCCTGGGCCAACTCTTAGCAAAGCTCCATCGACCCAGTCGGGAATTTTGCCTTTAACATCTGCATTGATAGGAATAGGCTGCTCCTGAACTGTGGTAAATATTTCTGTGAATTTTGTGATTCGAAGTGGCTGGACTGCCATTGCCGTTCGTGTCGCTCTAGATTGTAAAAATTATGATACACACTTGTTAAAAGTAATACATATAAAATAAAACATAACTAATAAAAATATTTAATCGAGGAACAGGGAAGAGTAGTCTGATTAATTCCCACAGCTGAACACGAGTTTTAACCAGTAAGAAAATTTCAACGTTATCACAGCACACGACAAGTCTGTAAGCCTCCGACAGAAGAAAGTAAAATGTCAGTTCCAAATATTAATTGTGGAATAAGGTTCATCTACCATTCATATCATTCTTAAATAGTCACCACAGCCCAATGGAAACAAAAAGCACCAGGCCTGTTCAAGTTAGTTTGCATGTGTGCATATCAGCTCTCATAAAGAAACATCTCATTCTAAACAGTTCTTTCATTGCCCTCAAATCGTGTACGTCATACTCAAAATAGAGTTTCATGGCAGGTCACGTTTTTAATTAAGATTTCACCCCGGAATTGTATTTTATTTCATAGGTTTCTTTCCAGTTGCTTCGGCAAGTGTACCACGCAGTTGTTATTAAACCCAGCTGGTTTCTGTGTTAACAATATAAGTTAGGAAAATGGGGGCGTTGCCTGTTAGCTGGAGAAATAGGGATGTGCTCCAATTTCATTAGAAATGCAGTTTATTTGATTATGCTCTACTATAGGCTACTGAATATAAAAAAAGCTCTGAACACGATTTTATTTTCAAAAACTGTATTTCTGAGGCCGATATTGCTCTTTATATCAATGTGACGAGATAGATAATGGATACATTCCACACAGCAAAGTGGGCGACCTGGTTCACCCACAAAGAAAAAGAAAGCCACATGTTAGAGGCAGTGGAAGCCATTATCTCATGGTGTGACAGAATCCGCTTATGACGGCAATGAGAAACATGGGTCTTTCGCTATACAACGAGCCATATTGTATGGAAAAGTTTAAAGCAGTGGTAAATAGCAAGGGGAATATGATTGCCGGCAGCCCATAGCCTAAAAAGGACAAGACCGGCAACAAGGTATTTATCAAGTTAATTACAGATCTTTGAATTTGAGTGAAAAGAACAGGAAGGAGACGTAAAACAAAATAAATGTCTAAAAAATATTCACACAAAGGATTAATACGATTATTTTCCCTGCTATGTAAACAGGATGGTGCCTAAGGATAAAATATAAACAATATCACAGGAAATACTTCTGTGCCTATAGCAGCTCTTGCTGACATGAGACTTTTCGATTGAAAAACATCAAATATGGGATTGATATAATGTATCAAAATCAATTATATACCACATACGCGTCACGCATTTGCAAATCAAATACACATGGTCTACCTGCTCCATGTACAGATTTTAAGAAATTCCCTCCCTCTCTACAAAAAGGGGCCAGTCTGATGGGAAGGCAAGGAAGAACAAAACGTTTGAAATCCACCGAGGCACAAAGTTTACGATAGACAAATCTTGATGCAGCTTGATTTAAAATTGTGTGTGGACGGCAGCAAGGATGTCTAATTCGCATAAAAGGTATCAAGAAATCGTAAAGTTCCGGGTAAAACTGTAATTTGCACGTGGAAAAATGCCGAACATCGCACGCGGGAACCCCGTAAGTCGATGGTAGGATGACCGTGTAAAATGTATGTAAAACTAGAAACCACATTGTCAAACGTACTTGCAGCCATTGAAATGTCATTGGAACCGTTCATCAGTCACACTATATTCCTGCACATAGATGTAACGCTTTCATCCAAAAAATTATCTTATCACAATGTGATTATATGTTAACGATGATCATTACAAAGACCGACTTAAATTCGTTAAGACAGTTTTTAATTAATGTCAGCACTTCAAATAAGTACCGAGAATAATGACGACAAAATATAATAAATAGACCTACTTAACCTATTTTGCTACAAGTTAATTTAATTCTCTTTATCTCCTTAACACGGTACTATTAATGCCAAGTATTTAACGTATACCAAGAAGAAGGTGCATAGTACAGGAAAAGCAATGAAATTTTACATCAACTTACCCAAGTCTTAAAGGAGTGATGGTTATCTTTCTTTACTTTCCTGTCCCACCTTCTTCCTTGGTCACTGATAACTTTGAGAATTTAACGTTCCTTCATTGAAGACTTTCCTTTTATCTGATTGGGCCTGTCAAAATGTCATAAGTGGTTATTGCAGCAGTTCATTGCACAGTGGGATGCATAATTAATGTTGACAAGTTTCCTTTTCGGACAATAGACAAAGTCGCGTATTGTTTCACCCTTTCACTTGCGTCATCAAAATCTGAAACGACAAAGTGTGCATTAGACGATTCTTAGACTTGCCCCAAATGAATATCTTTGCCCAACTTACTGGAAAACTAACAAAGGAGGAGGTTCAACGTAAACCATCGCTCATTCACAGACCAATAGCAGTATGTTACGATGTTTATTTGGAAAAGAATAGAATTTAATCCGGACTTTGACGTAAGATTAATATCCCCATAGATTTAAGGGACAAAATCATCAACAAATGAAATCAGTAATCTTAATGATCGGCAACACAATGCAATATGAAAAGCAATATTTACTTCCCGTGAAACACCCGAGCTGCGGTAAGAACTAAGAGCGGTGAGAAGTAAGTTACGCAAATTCATTACAGGAATGAGGATGAAGGAGTGAGAGGACTTCCATAAAATCTATTTCTATGTCACGATAAACAATAGTTAATGTTGTGTAATTCATCTTATCTGTTTTTCGTTGGACCTATACCACAGATTATATTATTAATCAACCCAAGTTAATTGAAGGACTTTATCGTATCAATTCGTTTATTCCTGACCTTTGCACATGGATTAAGGACTGATTATGACGTCATTGCTCAAGTGAGTAGTTTAAGGCACATCATCTATGAAAACAGAGTTTGCCAACCCGTAAAGGGACTGAGTAAGGGAGTAGTTAAATCTAGCATTTTCATAATCCTCAAATTACTAACACGGTCCATGTCTAATGTTTCCATATGGACTTATGCCTCATCGTTCACTGACCTAACACCACGAAACCCTAGTCCTTTTGTGTATTTTCATGTATCTTTTAACACTCAGGAGAAAGCGTAGAGCTCATTCATACAAAAGAAAAACTGGTTAGTGGTGCAAGAACAACTCAAGAGTTAAATTTCAATAAAATCTGAGTCTTTTATACTCCTTTCGTCTCAAATTTCAGTAAGATATATCGAGATTCATCAGCATGCATGAAAAGTCAACATTAATGGATCACGAGGTGGTACATCGCAGCTCATATTTGATGGAATAACTGAACTGGGCCAGGGCCACCGTAAAAACCTTGTATAAACAGCCCCATTCATAAGCCCCCTCCCCCCTCCTGGGTTATAAGGACATCAAAGCCCTGTAGAAAAATAAGATCCCCATTAGATAAGACTGTGGGCTTCTACGTAGAAAAATGAAGGGACAACTCCATAAAGAGTCTTTAACCTACTCATTACTTTTCTTTCAGGAGCCGTTTATTTTTACAAAGCCATATAGTTTTTATTTACACGGAATGCGAATTCCACTATTGTATGCAAATACAGTAAATGGACAAACGATGCTTCAAATGATAGCGCTCACTTGTGTGCATGACTGAGAGAGAGAGAGAGAGAGAGAGAAAGAGAGAAACAGAGGAAGAGAGACAGGGGGAGGGGCAATATAGAGGAATAGCGGAAACTTTTTTGTTGTAGATCTTGAGGTAACCGCTAACATTGTAGATTAATTGTATGTACATGTATAACCATGGTTGTTTGGAAAGTCAGGCATTGTTGGGTCTTATCTTGACAATATTGACAATGTTCGTTCATGATTAGTAGCTGTATTTCCCTTACTAAGAGCTTAAATTTAGACAATATTAGAAATTTTCCAAAAAACATTACAGGCAGGGATAGAAATAACGACCGGTTGTCGGTGAAGACCGGTAGAAATTTAAAAAAGTAGGTAAAATGTGATTTTGTTTAAAAAAACCAGATGGAACTTGCAATGAGAGGCAAAGCTCGTGCTGGTGAAAGTTGTGTTTATATTTATTCAAAATTGAATTTAGAAATTTGTCAGAAACAGCAATTCTGAGGCAAATAATAATGCTTAAGTGAAACGTTAGGGTACTTAAAGTCTTACACAGTTGAAAAACGTCTCTCTTTTGAGTAGTAAGTTTAAAAAATAAATCACTGGTGACTCAAAATATCGACCCCTGTGGAGGTCGGCTGATCATCAACATGAGATAATGCACATACGCAATACGTCATTATTAGTATGAATATTTGTGATAAGAAACGTACAGCTATTTTCGAGACAAATTTACGTAAGGCTATGACGCCATACGGGTAATTATAATTCGGCATGATGTTGTGTATACAACTAAATAAAGGTAGACAAGCTAGCCTCATGGAATAAGCAGTAGTAAAATTATCATTATGATTACCTGAGCTCTGAAATAAGAGAACCTGACTTCGTATCTAGTACAACAAATTAAAGATAGTTGCTCATAAGTATAATACCAAGGTATGAACCTTGATATGAACAAAAAGTAATACCTTTGGCTTCTCTTTTCTTTAAAATCAGGGCTGCACGTTGTCATGGAGGAATAGCAATTCGCAGAAAGTAAATTCATCCAAAGCACAGATTCTGGCTACAGCCTGTAGCAACTCCCCCGAGCAAAATGGCCGCTTAGCACTCATTAGTTCTCCTTCATTGTAATAAATCTTTCACAGCATTGTTTCGTAATGGATGATTAATTCACCCAAATTTAGTCGCGAATTTTCGCACATTTTATATTTAAAGAAGAATGAATTATGATAAGTATCGTGGTGCACTTTCGTTTTCAATCACCACTATATTTTTATTCGAAAGAAGTTTGGAACTAGTGGAATGCTACTGAGCTGAATTCCAGATGGTCGAAAAAGACACAATCTCCTACAAACACCAATAGATGACATTTTGCACTTGTTGTAATTTTGAGTATAGTGACTATATTATTTATAATATAGTGAGCACTTGGCACGCTACAGAACTTACATGGAGTGCGGAACGCGTGAAAGTGTATCAGTTTTTGTAAATAGGAGCTAAAGGTGTGTTTTCCCTTAGTTTAGTCAATCGTCATAAGATGCTAAGAATGAACGAATTTAAATCCGAATAAAAATCAATCCTCTGAAAGTTCTAATACACGCAGGTATCGGCAGTCTCTTTTCAATCAACTTCTTCAATTTATGCCCAAGGAATTATTTATCGCAATCGGCACCCATAGAATAATTAATTTACCCGGTAATTTGTTGTTTGTTCCTAAAATACAAGACAACTATGGAGTATTCTGGAGGTAAATAAGATTCAAACTTATCACATAGTTTGTAGATGTTTAATACATAGGGACAGCTATGATAATTCCATTTTCTTAAGTTATTTCAGGAGATAAGAATGAAGGTAGAAAAACTTACCACATTGCTCATAATAGTGGTTAGGAATAAAGAACATTTACGAGATCACAGTGCTCCATTACAAATTGCGCACAACAAGTACTTTTTATGCTATTAGTTCAAATTCCTAATCACGTCTTATCATTTTGGAAATTACAGTCATATTGTGAAAGGATCAGTAATCAAGAGGCTTTGCTGCGCGGAATTTGGCTTGACCAAGGTTAAACTGTCCTTAGCGAAGTCATTACTTTCATGTGAATCGCATGGACTATCTCTTTCAAAACTGAGGAGTCTCCAGCTCCTTATCTTCCCTTCTTGATACGTCACTGCTAAGTTTGTTTCCTCTGAAAAACAAGTATTCCTTAGTGAACCCAAAAAGATGCTGAGAGCCGTAATATATCCATAAGAAGAGTCCACCTAACTATGAATAATCGATAACCACTCAAATAAATTACATACATTGTTTCAATAAAATTGTTTAATGTAATTACGAACGGCTTGACGTTAAGTGCCTTGAAGTCACAACGAGAAACTTAACATTTTTTTTTCAATGTCCTTGGTCGAATTTTAAACGGAACCTTCTTACAAACTCGTGGGTTAAAAAGAATTGTGTAAATTTACATGAAGGCCAAAGCTCTTTAAAGTTGGGGCAGCTGGAGGGATTGGGGAGTAAAAGATAGGGATACCATCCTTATACAAGGCGTACTCGTCTTAAGAGTCTCGTGAATAAAATGTGGACGCAAATTGTAATATAGTGATCAAGTGATGAGCAGTAATTGTGTGGTAGAACTTACTGGTAGTGAGCAATGCATGAAAACGTATAAACTTTTTATTCGAGCTAGGGAACACGATGTGATTTAAAATCTAAAGGTGTGTTTTCCCATACTTTACTCTAACGTCAAAAGATGCTACACAAATATTAATCATTAAGACATGTAAGAGCCAAATGGGCTGAACAGGTTTGTTACGGTGTATATCAAACTAACGAAAATGCGAACAAAACTTTCCAGCCCTGATTTTGTCGCAAAATTGATTGTTTGTACCGAGCAATATTATAAAAAGACTCCACGATTGTATTGATACAACTTCAGAAATCTTTATCAGGGGCACAAAGGAGGAAAACTATATATATTATCTATTTCTTCTTTCACGATAAAAAATGCCTTTACGCAATACATGCCAAATTTGATGTTTACCCGCTGCCTGACGAAACACTGTCAAAAACTTGTCCTCTGGACAGTTAGGATGAAAATGAAATAAACAACAGGAAATAATTATGAGACCATTCCCACTTGTACTGTAAAGATTAACGAATCAAAGGTCTGTGTCAGAGGTCGCGCTAATCCCCTTTCAATTCCTTTTGTCATACGGCGTCACTTGCCACAAAACTAAGCTCCGGAGATGATTCATATGTTTGTCCCTGGTCTGATTGCATGAATTTGTATGATTACATCACACCGCTAGAGTTCTCTAGATGGACTTTGTGATTGTCATGGGGGAACTCACAAAATTGCGTACAAACATTAGTCCGTGAAACACGCAATTCTCTTTTGTCGAAATGTGACAGAAAAGCATGTGATATGGTAGTGGTTTGTTGAACAAGACATCAACCCCGTGATGGTCCAGAATAACTTTGTGGCATATCCACTACATAGGGATCAATACCACACCAACGCTCTGGCTTGTACTTCCACATTGACACAAATTCTTGCTAGGCATCACACCTATCATCTCTCACTTGGAAAACTCTGTTACAACGGCGAGGAAAGTAGAATTTGCTTGTCAATTTTAGTTTCCTAATCACACTTGAGTATTCGGAAATTTCAGCAGAATGTTGAAATACATTGCTTAATGCGGTGCATGGAATGCATCACTCTTTGAATTATTTGATGACTGTTTTTTTAATGTTTTTGTCACATGCTCTTTTTGGGGCCATTCCAGTCTATACTTAAGTCCAGGTGCAATACTCGTCATTGCGCTTGCATAAGTTTCTCTAATCTCGTGATCAGGGTCGAGGCTGTAGCGACTAAACGATAAATGTTCTGAACAATCGGTCACTATAGTAGTTACTTGATATTTGATTTTGAATACCTTTTATTCACCTAGAAAATAGGGTATATTTGCTCAAGTTGTGAGGGGAAGTTGCAATACTCTTATCTAGCGGCATGTTGATAGTCCCGCATCATTCGCTAATGCAACAAAGAACGAATTGCTATTTATAACAGATGACCAATGTTATGTATGCTGTACAATAATAGTATTACTATATATTAATGCGTTTGAAAGAATTTAAATAGTATAAAACACAAAAGAAAACTGGAAATTTGAATGTTCTCTAGCTCTTGGGAGCAGTTTGCTTACTACTTTTAAGCTGTAAAGCTGCAGTATCTTAAAAGGTTTCTCAAGTAGAGGCTCAGGCCTTGTATATGTTGAGGGAAATCCACAGCAGGCTTCCCTCAAAGGAACTGTTTATAGGTGTTTCAGCGACCAATATTCATTATTTTAGCAAATTCTTCGAGGTTTCAGGGACTCTCTGTAAAAAGCGCTGCATGATACAAATCATGTCTCAAAATTGAGCTTTGATAGAGAAACTTTCACATGAATATTTTGTCGGACAGGAGAGATTAGGGAGAAGCAAGGCTGGGATCTTGCGCTTTTCAAGCTCCCACCTTACAACATTTAAATTACTTGTATTAAGGAGAATCAAGTCCAGTACTATTCATTCTTGGGGCAACATAGTTGTAGGATACATAGTATAAAGCTTAACGGTCCGTTGAACGGAGTTATCTCCATTGCAAAAACTTACTCGCAGGGACACGACACGTTAATTTATGATGCAAGTCAAAATGCATTATTATCTTTGCACATCTTCTTTAGAATCTGGTTATTATTCACAAACTTGTAGTGCCGTGGGCCTAGTATGGAACCATAAAATAAAACAAAATTGTAACATCACCGCCCTTTTGAGGTAGACAAACGATCCATTTCCGAATTTTCGACCTGCAAACCTTAGCCATGAGAAAGAAAGGATGAGGAATACGTATAACATAGGTGTGTGTGAGAGAGAAGGAGGAGGATTGGAAGATTGGGACTAAGAGAGCATAGGAGCTACAGTTAGAATAGAGACAAAGGACAACAACAAAGGCAAGAATAGATCTATGAAAAGAGACAGAAAGAAGGGAGAACCGAGGTAAAGAAAATATGTTTGAGCAATCTTTTTCTGGTACAAAACTTGAAAATCGCCTTGAAAATTTGCGACATTGCGCTAAAAACATACTTGAAAGCTTTTTTCGTCTGACACTCTTCAGAGTATGAAACGTCAGAAAGGAAAGTATATTTATATGGCAACCTATTTATTTGTTAACGGGTGTATATATGGCAGTTTAGTCTAAGTTTAGCCCTCCTTAAGCCCTCTAAATTACTGAGCTGCGTTGTACAAATGTGACTTGACCTGACGTACAAATCGGAAAAGGTCACAAGTTATCTTTCACCTTTTTCAGGTCACCTTTTGCGGTTTTCAAATGAAACTGACGTATGTTCACCACCCGGTACACTCGCGTTCACGGTAAAAGTATGTACAGTGATCTCTACGATAGCACTTGTGTATGATTGATCGTAATTTGATTTGTTTTGTTTTTTTTCAAAATTGTTGGAGTTTTCTATGAGTTATCGTTCGTTGTCATAACAGTGTCTTAGCTGCCCACGAGTCAAACTTATTATCTTAAAGGCCTGAATAAACCCAAGAACAACACCAGACTGACGTAAACGACTACCGTCATCAGCAGACGTCAAAAGCATCCTGTCTTCCTTCTACTTTGTGAGTTTTTCCACAATATTTCTTACAGTAAGCGCAACGATTCGAACTAACCTAAAGTACTATTAAAGGTTACATCTTACCGTTAATTTACTTCACCGTTTCTTAAGCTTGGGGTCGTGACCCCCATGGAGGTCATTTAAAATTTCCTGGGTCAAAAAGCTTTGCAAGTTGTAGCCAAAATTCAGGATATAGGTAACCAATTTTGTGTTGGACTGGTCGAACGCTGTTTTTGAATGCTAATGAATTCAGGAAAAAAGAACTGCCAAATTTTGTTGTTATTGGCTGACAGTTGAGCATCGATTCATTACAGGGCCTCGATGGATGAAAAATCTCACGGCTTAACACAATGGAGAGACTAGCAATTTAGTCGCACATTTTTGATAGGTTTTGAATAAGATCTACCAAGAACCGGTCTGCAATAAAGAGTTTGTTGCTGTTCGGTTTCACAGGCATTGTTGATTAGTCAGTTATCAAGCCACAATAAGTCATATGTGGGAAGATGCTGGATCATGAAGAGAGCTGCACGCCTAGAAAAGCTCCTTGTATTTTAGTTGACAGGAGAAGGACAAGACCGTTTTTTCAAAGAGGGCTCTGGTTTAGCACTGGTTCCGTCCCCCTCAGCATAGCATTGCGAGGCGGTTCTCTCAGTTATGGTGTCTATCAAAACAAAGGCGCGCAGTTTACTGATTTTAGAAGACAATATGCTGCCCTTCAGGTATTCTTCCTCTCTTTCAACGTCTGTTGGCAAAGAAACAGTTGTAACCATCTCATTGATTATTTGTATACATTGTACTTTAACGATCGATAAAAATATAAACAAAATAACATAAAATTTGGACATCATTGTTTTTTTCGGGGTTAGGGGATGGAGCTGATGAAGAATGTTTTTATTATTACTATAACTACTACTATTATTATTATTGATATTGCTATTATTATTATGAACAAGTTTTATATCGTATTGATATTCAATATTAACAATATTGCTATTGATATACCTTATGTGAGTCTGCCTAAAAATAAAAATGATCAATAACATTACAAAGCTTACAAAAAAATACAAAACACTGAGGGGTCTGAGGGGTTATAAGCCAAAAAAGGTTTAAGAACCACTGTTTTACTGAAGTGCACGAGCAATCTCGACAACGTTGCCGATATCTGTCGAGATTATTTGCCTGCGATATATATAAGCTTCAAATTTTACCTACTAGTTTACATGTGTATCGATTTTATAAACTACTTTTTTTAATGGACAGCTACTTCAGCCAAATTTCAGTGGTTTTAACAGGTCACAAATTCAACGTAATTCTTAGGATATTAAAACCACAAGTCTTAAAAGGTGTGGTTAGCAGGTCTCTTAATACTGACGTGTAAAGATATTGTCTACTTCCAGTAATGACTCGATCACAATGATTTCAATCCCACATTGAATATGATCTACTTCTACTCTAGGCTTATGATATTACCGAAAATTTGTCCAATCATTAAGTGAAATGTTTATGTAGTCTTTTAGAATACACTTTTTTATAAGAAAACCACCTTATTGCCTAAGCCTCGATTGTCTTAACTTTTGTTGGAATAAACTGGCCGAAACGGGTTACCCTGTCTTTGTTGGACCTCCATGTACACGGCACTATTGATGTGACACTAATGCGATATCGTTCGGTTTTGATATTGCAAGTTTGATATTCGTTATCTATAATTGTCAAACAAAAGTCTCGATCTTTGTAAAAGAGCTTGCAAAAAATGAGCTAGTGTCAATTTCCGGCACATGAGAAAGATGAACTGCGTAACTTGAGCCTTGTGATTTTCTTAACATTATCTTAAGATTTTGCCTTTTTGAGCCTCACATCCTTAAAAATTTTTTTCTTATAAAGAAACAACGTGTAGTTATTTGTTCTTACTTGAAGCAGCGGAGTATTCAGAGGGCTAATCGGGGCATCCAATAGCCCACCCCCATTTTTGGAAGTGCTGCTTAATACGTTTCGTACAAAAACACAGTAGCATCAGTTTAAAGAGCTGAGTCGCGGAAAATTCTTTTGGTAACCACCAGTTTGCATACGCCCAGGTTCTGAAGAGTTTGAAAAACGTTTTTTATTCTCACATTGGTGCAACTTTAACCTGAAATTACTCCTCTTTGTGACATTGTTCTTAAATACTCTGTGTTGCTTATCAAAAGCAAGACTCCTATGCTCTTAAAATACTTCTAGTTTCATTTACAATCATCACTCAACATTCCTTAGGTTCAGCTTGAAAATCAACGGTTTTTAGATATTTAGACTAACCTGTTTCTCTTTAGCACGAACTCAAATGAATTAAAGTAATGCGAATCATTTTTACGGTTATCTGATTAACTTGAATACTTGTCTATTGCCAAATTCTGGAATAGAAAAAAATGGGGAAAAAAAAAGAAATCGAGTTGATCACCTTAATTGCTTTGATCTTAGACACTGTATATTTAAAGAAGTGTAAAAGAAACTTTTCGATGGGAACAAATGGTTTGTTGATGAATGAGGTCTTGCTTCGGATGGGATTTATTAGTTAATACGAGTAGCCCAAAATGACAACAGAGTGCTGGGAAAGTTTCAATGATGTTTTGGTGTTCTCGTTTATTATGGTAATTAGGTGATCTTGGATAATTCATCAATCACAGACTTTTCCTCCATGTTGACTCCTTGCTCTCCTGAAGGTAATTTTGTCTTTGCCACAACATAGACAGAATATTACAGACATTCATATTCTTATTGACCTCTTAGATGTTTTCTAATCCTAAATAGCGATTCATTTCGTAGTATACAGGACTTAAGCGAGATTAACAGGTGTGATACGATTTTTCCTTCCTGGCTCCATCCTTTTGATCGCATGGTGTTGTCTACACTTAAATGCCTTAACCAGTGCAATGTACAGCAGGGAAAGATAAAAAACTGCTCACAGTGTTAAGTATCACAGATATGTAATGAAACATTAACTTCCAAAGACAAAAGCATCCCATAGTTTGACTTTTCAAGTCCGAAGGTGATTGGCATGGAAACATCGTTGCCACCAGACACAACACTGGGCAGACTAAAGAGTTATTCGGACAACTATCCCAAGCCATTAACGACATCAGGAGCAAACTTTGATAGTTTTGAATAAGAGCTCAAAGTTAGTACATACGCAGACAACTACGTCAGCTGTTTTAGTTAAACAGAGAACGAGAAACTGTTATTCATGATGAATGAAATCAATATAGTAAAACTTGTCAGCTACTCAACTATAGGGCAGCCAACTGCATTGTCACTTGCTTTGCCCGAATCATCAATATTGGCATATCTCTTAACTTATACAGGCTATTTCGTCGTTTAGCGTTAGAATAATCCAGACGAGAATAAAATGAGGTACATCTAACGGAGCTCTGGATATTATGTCAGGGGACAGGGTTTTCTTTTGCAAATATTCAGGAGACGCTATAATAGGAAAATGATAAAAACTGTTTGTATATTAGGTCTCGGTCAAGTGCGTTTTGAGTAAACGAAAATGACAACGACGTGTACATCAAATTCTATGTTTTTTAGTTCTGTAAAAGTTTTAAAATGTCTGGTGATATTTGAGTTTTAAACCAACTTCTCTTCCTACAGGGCAAATGCTCTACCTCCCGAGCTACTCAGAGCTTCTAATCCTAAATGCTAAAACACATTCAATCCTGGCAGACGTAATCGGACCTCGTTATCGAAAGAAGGCTAGAGGTTAGCTTATAAAATGGCAATCGCAAGGTTTAAGATACTTTTTTGGGAAAAAAGCATTAATATACAGATTGCAAGGATTAATTTGCAGGAAATAGAAAAAGAAGTAGACAGTGAAGTCTAGTGCCATGAAAAGAAGCAACAATGGGATTGTTACCACGAGAGTTCGGACATGAATCACACTACTTTAATCCGTCACCAATTCTGTCTATTGGCATATACGCTTACAAGCAAAATATGTTTTGTGTTTCCAAGATATTAATCGCCGGAAGCAGTTGCGAGAACTATCTTTTGAATGGTAAAAAACAACGTTGGCAAGAACCAAGTCTGTCCTCATTAACAATAAAGCGTTGGTTCCAGGTCTAGACTAAAGAGGAGGAAATCCGAGTGAATTAACTTTTGCATCCCACTATCACAAACATGCAAATTGAACTTTTGACTCGCCAACGCAAATTTGTACATGGAAATACTTGTGCTCGTACACTATGGTGAAATTCACGAGGTTTCGACTTCAGTCGCAACTCAACAAAACATTAACATTTTTACTTTTTTGCTCTTCATAAATGTCAAAGGACAAAAAGAATAATACTAATGACAGTAAACTGCAATTGTTTTAAACATTTATTATGACCGGGACCCCTTTTTGCCAAAATCGTATTCTAGTGAAACCAAGGAAGTATGCTTTATATTTTTTACACATATCTTGACATTATGATTGAATGACCTGGTTTCACGAAGTCATTCACCACGTTTTACGTCACCCTTTCCCGGCATTGAAGACTTTTCTTGTGAATTGACATAACCACTTTCAAATTTTATATTGCTTCTGATCTTCTTCGTAAATGTTTCTTGAGCATTTTGTCTTGCATTTTAATTATGTTTACGGCTATGATCCTGTCCTATTGTCATCTTGGTCTGGCCTCTTTGTGCTGTTTTGCTTTGCTTTTCGACGTTTTTATGCCAAATCTAGGTAATGTGTGCGGTGATGTTTGTCTCAAAGAACATTTGGATTTATCGTGAGAGCATGAGATTGTGGGTCGCTTATTCTGCATCATACGACAAGTTAGCTGATGCAACTAACAGAAGAATGTGGTCCTTTAAAGAAACTTTGTCTTTTAATATAGAATGTGGTCATATGTATGTATAATGTGTCGTTTTCTGGTAAATAATATCGTGAAGGTTGTACATCTGTTTAATGAAATCAAGACATTCATGAATCTATAGTTTATGTGTATCTTATGTAATGATTTATTGACTAGGAAACAAATTATTTTACTCACTTGGACTGTTGAATAGGCTGTAACTTTAAGAAAACTAATATGGCTATCTTTTCGCCAAAATATGAATAAAGAAATAAAACGAAATCGTTATGAACTGCGAGTGTGAAATAAACCTCCTATAAGTGCAAGCCAAACAGATACAAAAAACGTTTCTGTATTGCATATGTTGTGGCTGCATTTCGCCTGTATCAGATTGCTTATGATTGTTCATTCAAGTGGTCTCTAGCGTTTTGTCTAAAGGACGTCAATGGCTCTTGAAGAGAGCATCACTTAAGGCAAATTTACACTACATACACGGGAGGAATTAATGGATAGCTAGCGTTTTCACATTCGGCACGTTGTGGGCTGCTTGTTTAACCTCGAGTTTAGTTTCATGATCTGCAAGGTCCTGAATACAAGGTTTTATGAGCAACATTCCCAGGTGATACAAGGAAACTGTTCATACCTTTCGCTTTCAAGGTCATGTGTTAATGCGTTTGAATCGATCAGCTTGAAACAGACAACTGCGTCATAATACAGCTTTAAATGCATGATGGGTTCAATAGGTCAGTGAAGCATTTAGAAATTTTTGTAACTTGAAAGGATCCTTTGAACCGACCATGCCACAAATAGACGAAAGACGAAGATTATGTAGCCTGGTAAATAGTTCCTCTTGCTAGTTTTTATGTATATTGCCAAGCTACTTGCTGTAGGGTAGCAATCACGAGCTTTCAGAGACCAACGTTAGTTGCAGCAACTGAACAAACAAACGTAAACCTAGAACATAATAACTCCCAACAAGGATGTCGATGTTCTAGCAATGTGAGATGGTTACTCCTGGTGAACCAAAAAGTTTCCCATTTCGTAAATACATCATTCATGACAATTAAGTTTGGTAACTACAAGGGAGTGTTTTTCTTTACTACACTGATCAACATACAAGGTTATCGACATGTATCAAACAACCTAGGTCAAGCTGATCACGTTTGACAACAGGAGGAAAATGACCGACTTTCAACGATCTAGATAAATATAAAAAAAGTAGCATAAGAAGACAATAAGCATTTATTTGTAGCGGTGTGAATTACCTTCTACACTTGATGCCAGTTGTGTTCCCTACTCTCATGCACCAAAGTTTCTCTCTGAAGTAACTGGTGTTCTGTGGAACTAGATCCTCATCGTGGGCTGATGTAAGCATCAGCAGCTACCTTTCGTTCCTTTTCATAATGTCTTGTACAATCAAAAGATAACAAAAGGTAAAGTATGAATTAAACAAAACGTACAACACATTTACGCGACGATTTCAGTGCGATTCGGATGTCCATTACAAAATCAGCATGATGTATCTGAAGCTTGTTTTAAGTTTAGACAAAGGGTACTACATTAGATTATGGCAATGAATTTGTAAATAGAATAAACAAGAACGAGATAATTACCATTTTGCTCAATTACAAAACTCATTCTGTAATTTTTGTTCGTGTTACGGTCTCGACTGAAAATCTTGCTGGCTAGTGCTTTTGTCAAGGTACACCAAATTGTCAAAATGCTATGTTTAGGCATAGAATAGTCACTTTCTTGTGACAATGGTTTAAACTATTGACTATCCAATAGGATCACTATTTGAATAGGGTATAAAGTGATGTATTTAAACAAAAAATTAAGGGCTCCATTGGGACTCATTTCTCGAATTTTGAACTATGAGATGTACAATAGTTGTGAATACAGTACTCTTGAATGCTCATAAACTATAATATCAAAACAAATGTTTGTATGAACTCGATCAATATCACAATAATTACGACTTTCTTAGTTTCGTCAAGAATTTCAATGTTATTTAATACTTATTTAATGTAATAATTTAATATAATGATATTGGACTTACATTATAGCTCAAATAGCAACTAACTCACAACCTAAGAATAACAGCCACCGTTGGGTCGACTCATTTTCGAAACTGTAGACAGCTTTGCATAGCATTGAATAAGTAAATACCTTCTACCTAATTAAATGGGAGTTTCAGCTTTTCAACTGAAAGTACTTATTGTAGACAGAACAAGCTATGAAGTGCCTTGTAACGGAGAAAGTAGACGATTTTGGAGCAGTAAGCGGAGCAATGAGTTAGAACACAATGAGAACCCTTCTTGGCTAAATAATATTTATTAATGAAAATGTCATATATGAACAGGGAATATTGATCATCAGCAAGGACATGGTGAACAAATAATGCAAATGAATACCGAACTGGAAAGTCCCGGATAATAATGGAGTGTGTGCAGGGATACTGGATCTGAGTAAGCTTTCACGATAGGATTACCGAACAAGTGAACGATATCCTTGGAGCATCGAGTTACCACTATGGATAGCAGGAGTTTTACCGACCTTGGATCAAGGACAGGGGATAGTGGCAAGTCAGAAACAGAAATCCGTATAAGGATTGGACAAGCTGCTAGTGCATTAATGAAATTGGACAGCATCTGGAGAACGAGAAACATTTAAATGTTAAAAGTTTAAATGTCTATTTTGCTATTCGTAATCAGTGCACCAATTATCAATTCATGCTACAAATAGGACAAAAACTTCATTTCTAACCATCTGCTCTTTCTGGACTATCCCAAAATTATTGGAAAAAACCGCAAATCAGATTGACACTTTTTATATACGAACATTTATTCACACACGATCCTGGGATGGAATTTACACTCAAAACTTTGGTGTGGTGATACTGGAGAGAGAAAAAAATATCCAAATGTCAGGACATCCAACTACCAGATTAGCGAACAATGCAAGTTGTAGTGGAGACTAAATATACATACCTTGGGATAGGAGAAGTGGATAAGATCAAAGGAGAGAAAAGGAAGGAGAATTACACAAAGGAAAACAAAAGAGCCAGACCGATCCAAATCGAACGCGATTAAACAGGTCACAAGGATTAACATGGTGGCGGTGGCTATTTCAAGTTTTTGGGCTGCTATTATAGACTGGAAAGTTAGTGCATTCAAGAATTTAGGGACATCTTACTTACAAATTTATGTTAATCAACTATATGTTAGTAGAGTTTAGGTGGCAAAGGACTAATAAGTTCTGAAAACCGTGTCAGAGGAGGCAAGAACAATTTTGGAGTACACGTTATAAACGCAGTTGAAAACCTAATAAGAAAAGATGGGACAATAAAAACTGAAAATACCGGTAGTATGAATGAGTTGAAAACGAAATGGATCAAAAAAGGGCATTAATCCCAATACGTAAGCAGACTAATAATCCGGGAGAGAAATACTACAAAGATATTGGGCAAATTAATTAGAAGATATCATATGCTGATACATGTTATTGCTGCACGTATTCAATAGCGCACAACAGGCCATCACTGTAGGGCATTCAAGAGTATTTTACTATCTTCTAGAATGTACAATGATATCCATTGTTTTCGTGACGGTTGATGACGGTTGGTATTGAATACACATGCACAAATTTTGAATTTTAAGAATTTAATAAATTTTTTTACAGTAATTGCAACTGTACATAAAAATTGACCACGCGTTTATTATACAAACAATTACCCGCAAACAAGTGTACCTATATAGTGTAATGGAACTATTTTTGCACCACGTAACTTGACGACTTTTAACATTTCCCTTCCAGGGTAATCCTGCAGTGTGGCATATGATGCAATTTTCTAAATGTTCCTTGCCAATGCTTGTCGGTTTAGGGGCGTGTCTAAGTAAATGATACTAGTATCCAGTGTTTGTTTTTAGTATCTGTTGTTGAAAGAACAGGTTTCACAAAATGTAAATTATGAACCAATTTGTAAATACAAGTACCAGAACAGCTGGAATGGGTATTTTAGATCTGTTACAAGAAAAGGTATCAAGTTAAAGCTTACGAATGAGAAGGCAGTGAAGAAAAGCTCCTGAAGTATTAGTAATGAGCGTCTGTATCAAATGACTGTTAGATTAAAAAATCCTACAATCAGCCATCTTTTCCAAAACCCATAATTTTATATAAGATAACTTGCTTTTCATTTAGCTGTACATAAATCTAATTATGCAATGAAGTTATACAAGACAAATGTGATATGCAATGCCGATGTAACATGATATAGACACATGACTTGGTGATTGCGTCTTTGCAGCATCTTAATAAAAACAATGAGACTACTACTGTCAACCGGATTGACCAAGATCAATAATGGGGTTAAGGAGATCATGATGATGATGTAAGAGCAGATGAAGATGATACAGAAGCAGCGGACTGAGAACCAGAGGATGGTGCAGAAGCAACGAAGCACGAATGGCACGTCTTCTGAACAGATTTACCCATAGATCTGCTCCAGTCACCATGGCAGCTTCTGCTCCGATCTTCAACTGTTTTGATCCGACTTCGAAAATGTGGACCGACTTCTGAGCCGGGTTTGCACATTTGTGGGAGTTCACTCTGTTCCAAATCAACGGAAAGTCGAAGTATTGCTGAGCAACAATTCAACTACTACATACAGGTTACTGGTCAATCTGCAATTACTCCACGAAAGACATAAACGACCCCTCAATGGACGAGATTTTTATATTAATGAAGGATCAGTTTGACCCTAAATGATTCACAAGAACGTTTTGAGTTCTGGAATGACATGCAATGTAAGCTTGGGGAAACCATTTAAGAACTCGCTGCCCGGATCCGCCAAGATACCACTACATGCGATTTTGCATCCATTCAGATCCTTCAGGACGATGCTCTTTGTTCCGTCAAAAGTGAAGCTATCCTGAAGGCTCTATCCAAGATCAAAGAGGAAGAGTCGGGCTTCACCAGGGCTATCGAATTTTCCGCTGGGATAGAGGATTCCAAGGTCCCCAACCAAAGGCCATCAACAAAGTGAAACGAAAGGGTCATCCCAAGTCAAAGGCCAATTCCGAATCTAGTGACTGTGAGAAAAACCTACTGTTACTGCTGCGGAAAGGTGAATCACAAGGCGCCGGATTGCAGAATCAAGGATCCCGTCTGCTCCAACTGAGTTAGCAGGGGTCGCCTGGACGTAGTTTGTCAGAGGAGGAAAGGCAAACATGCCACATAACAAGAGGTCAAGTGCATTCGATTCAAATTTGTCCAGGGACCATCCTTGGTGGACTCTTTGCCAAAGCTTAATTAGCTCATCGAAATCAATGGCAAAACAATTGAAGTAAAGGTTGATACCAGAACAGCCCATAATTTTCTTCCTTGGGCGAACTGCACTGGAAAAGCCTGCTAGCGAATATGAATCTATCAACAAACGTGACCCACCAGTGAAGGGCACTTTTGTCGCAGAGACCAACCAGCCCGGATCCAAGAGCAACTACTAAGTCTGATTTCAAGTTACTCCAATTCCTAATTTAAACCTTCTGGGCAGTGGCGGCTGGTGCGTGGGGGCACCATGGGCATTGCCCCACTTTTCAAAGGCAGAGAAGGTCCTCCATATCCAATTATTTTCTGAATTGACAAATTTTATCACTCCCCGTCATATTCAGGAACGACTTTCAGTGATTTCCCATTGTCTTTCTCGACAGTGTCAACTGTCAATGCATGTCCGAAGTTATCTGATGGTTAGCTTTAAGCAGACCACAGGGCTGTATTCTACTTTTTCTGTAGTGTTTGACCGTGAACAGCAAGGGCAACATAAAATCCGCCCGAGATTTTGGCATCTGGGCATGCGTAGTTCATACTGACTGTCGGCGACATCAGACGATTTTCCCTCATTTCATGGACAAAACTGAGTCTGCCGGTTATCTGAAGAAATCACAGGGAGCCTTGTTTGCAAGACGTTCAGCTCGGTGTTGTTGTGAAAACCTATCAGAGATATCGCGCCACTTAAGCAAATTACCACCAGCCGCCACTGCTTCTGGGCCTCTTTACTACTCGCCAGTTTGACATATACGTTGTCAAAGCTTTACAACAAGCTGATCTGTTACATAATACTTAGTTATGTTCCAGTGGATCACAAATTACATGAGAGATCCTGCCAGTTTTGGGAATCATTCTCAGACCTGTGTCTGGAAGAACTCTGGCTACCGCCTTCATGCACACGTTATCCACGTGCGCTTTTTGTATTGTCCTGGTTGTGAAGCTGCTCGAGCAAGTTCCTTTGCCACGGTTCCTTTAATTCAGTCTTCTGTTAGTATCTTAAAGAATATATCACAAAAAATTTTAAAGGATTAACGCCACAAAAAGATGAAGTTCAGCATGTGCACTGATCACTGCAAAACCACTGCTTAAACAATATAAGTGTATAAGACAAAAGTTAGATATTAACCATTTGACTTTGTATGTGTTTCGTTTGATGATGTTTAGTCTGTCCTAGTTTGCTTGCTATCAAATTTACGAAATATAAATCTCATGACAAAGACGAACGAGAATTATTGCAACTGTGAAAAGGAGACAGAAGGCGAAGTTTTGACAGCTGAATTGATTTGTAAGGGTACAAGGTGGTAAAGTACGATCAAAAGAAGAGAGTATGGAAAATGAAACGCTTATAGATAGCCAACATGAAAAGGGCACTTTGTCCCGCCTCTGTCCCTGCTATTTAAAGGGCAGGAGGGGCGCTACCCTTTGTATCTGCGTCCCTAAATGGAGATATTCACGCAAGGTATAGCCTCGGATACTCGCTATTGGTTCATAAAACCCGGAGATAAAAAATTTTTTAAATGTGATGACGAATAAAATATGTAATTGGTGTGGTAGATGGAGTCAACTATTTTCTAAGGATTACATTAAGTAATAACAAACTGGGTTCTAGTCTCCTTTTCGAGTCTTTTGTCATTGACTTTGCCATGAAAATAGTGGTTTTCAATGTTTTGTCAATTTAATATTACATTCTGATTGGTCCAACCCGGTACCCGTCCTGTGTTATTCATGATCTCTATGGTTTAGTGAGTCCCTCACTGTAGTAAAGCAGAATCTCGAACTTTGCAATGACTGTAAGTAGATTTATCTATAGTGATTAGCGAACAGTAGTTTGTTTATGAACTTTGTACAATTCTCGTCAAAAGAGTCATAGAAGTATGCAGACAAGATAACACCTAGGTTTCTTTTTCTTTGGCTATGCAGGTATGCCATATGTCGACTTTGGAGTGATTATCTAATTCATACAGTAACTGGATTGGTGCTAAAACACGTCCAGTTTGCAACAGGCACACCTGCCTTGCCAAGTACCGCCATTGCTCACTTTATCGGACTGTCAGGGTGCTGTCGCCCGGTCATGGACTATGACGGCACCTGTAAGATTAGCTTGATGTTATTTCTTTTTGTATGATTGCAAAGGTAAGCCTTGATTAAAAAGTTACATTTTGTCCATACAACATCATACAAAGTGTGAGTTAGTTCTAAAAATCTCGAGCAAAAGGTCATTTGTTCATAAAACGGAATCACCAGCATTGGTTACAGATCTTAAAGGTATGGTTGAGCCTGGGTCGTTCAGGGGATTCATTTGTGCAAACATACAAAAACTGTATGACCAATTTTGTTCTGGTGATATATATCAAGACCTGTCTCAGTAAAGCATGACAATCAATTTTGTCACTAACCCAATTTGAAAACGATCAACCTCCCACTGGGACCTCGAGGGGAGCAGCTGATAATGTCCTAATTATGCTTCAGGAGAGACCCTGAGGGAGCAAGTGACCTTGGCGGTACACTTTCAAAATTCAGGATAAGTCTCATAGATCTCAACAAATCATCTAGGATCTGTACAGCAATTTTAAATCCTTTAGTCAGCATAAAAAGAAAACACTGTGTGGGACAAACCAATATCTGTGAGAGTTAAACAACGAATTTCTTTTATTTCCATCTGCGGCATGTTCGCCTGAGGCAATGTTTCTATCTGTGAAATGACGGGACATTAATTCAAATGTCCAGAGATATAAGCCAATAAGTCATTAAGAACTTAAGAGTTTCTTCAAGAGACAAAGGACATTGTAATCAACCAGAATTTCTGTATGATAACCAGTTGTCTGAGCGTAAGTGATTTTTCGGTGATAGGATAGATAAAGTGAAGTGTCAAGGAAGACGTATAGTAGATATTGATATGCTCAGAGTTCAAGGAATCGATATAACTAGATGAGGAAAAAAAGTAGAAAGCAAAAATTGTCAAGCGGCCTTCCCGAGGATCCACGGAAATATCTATCTAATTCCGACAACTGCCAGCTTTTTCAAAATAAATTTGTATGAAATACTTAACATGTTCACCCCTTTGAGCACATTTAACGAGTCGTTGAAAGGTGCAGAGAGGGGTGACTTCATAAAAAGATAAAAGTTGACATTATGATTACTCGCTAGCTACAACTGAAGTTACGCTGGCAAATCAGTTTACTCATTAATCTACCGCAACGTAATTCAGTGTACTTTTCATATTTGCAACAACTATCCTGCCAGGGGCATGCCAATGAGTTAAATGTGCCGATACGCCACACTTTTACGCATCCTGGTTCCTAATTTACAATAACATAGCATCGGTTCAAATTTAAGAATTAAGTTACCCTATATGAGTACTAAACACTTAGCGCAAGTAAAGGATTGCTGAATAGACAAATTTGTGTTTCTGATACTTCCCCTTTTCCATGTAGAATTCTTTAATGAAGTATATGTGTTTATGACATCTCTTTGTCTTTTGTTAGAATGAAGGACTCCAAGATCGTTAAGAAGCTGGATGTTGTTGTCATCAAACTTCTTGCAATTATAATTGTAATGAGAATTGTCAATCTGTAATAGCAATGATATTCAACACACAGTGGAACATGTTCAAATCATGTCAAAGATCAGGGCTCCGTTCACTTGAGACTTGATGATACACTTTATTATTACAATAATTAATTTACTATTTATTATTTAATATCAACGAGAAAGAAACTAGATGCAATACGAATGCTTGACATTACAGTCTCACTGTCTACAGAGTGCATTACACTGTTTGAACGAGTGCAATTATTCGGTAATGTCATGGCTGGCAGGAACTAGGGGTCGAACTCGGACATGCCTCAAGCCAGATCGCGTGCCCTCATATCCCTTGACTTACAATATTACTCTGTACTATGTCACTATTAACGTCAAATGGAATCACTTTCGTCTCATATGGACAAGGATGAATGATTTTTTGATAGGAATTGAAAAGTGCCTTCGGTATTTTATACTATATAGAATACTTTATGAGGGAAGTCACACTTATGCTCCTGCAACTACTGCATTTCTCCTCATCATTAAATGTTTGTATTAAATAAACAGTGGAATAGATTAGCAGAGGATCATTTGTTTCTAGGAAGGGAAGGGGCTTCTGAAAGGTGAAATGTTTCTAATCGATTGGAGGAAAATTCTTGCTTTTAATCCTCAGCAAACGCGACTGTTATTTAAGATTAAGTACGTCCTCCTTATCCTTGCATGACTTCCTCTGCATGAATGTGATATGGCAGTTCTTCTCGTGGCACAGATTACTTACTATCCCATACTTTGCCGTTTTTACTCAACAAATCCTTTTCTCACCAGCGATCCTTCCTTCCCACAGCGACACGACAAACTCCATTCATCAAACCTTCAAACAAACTTCCGAATTCTATTTTTGTAACTCAATGCCGGTCTATTTTGGGTCATTTTGAGCAGGATAATCTGATCTATTTTGGGTATTCAAAGTCGTCCGTTAGTTGCTAACTACGTCAAATTTACTGTGATTCCCAAATTAGACAACAAGACTTCATACTTACATCACATCATTACGTTGCAATAATGCTTTACAGCTTATTGTTAGCATAAACACGGTTCACCCTCTTCCTCTTATGGACAGAACTTGTGATTTTTATTAGCAATAAACATTTCTAATTTGACAGTTTTGTATCTCTTTCTTTTCCTGTACTTTACATGTATCAATAGAGCCCGGGTATCCATACGTCAAAGTAACTAATGCCAAAATACTAAGGTTGCCCCATGGAGATAACAAATATGACACTAGAGGGGAGTCAAGCATGTTAAAAACAATAGCGGTCAATCGAAAGACGTCGTTTTTGTTGCAAGCTTACAAAATTAGTATCAACCAAAATTTAAGCTTCTTTCAAATGATTTTGATTGCATTGACGATGCAAATGGTTAATGTCAATGTATCGAACATTTGATAAGACGTTCGGAGAGTTCCTGTTGTCTTTTTTTTGACTGCTATGGGATGTACAGGAGTCCGTTGCACATTCCTGTACTGGAAAGTAGTTACGACCTTGAATACGAGAAGCATGGCTGCAATCCACGTCTTGAACAGTCACATAAAACGTAAGGGAAGTTATCAACGATAGGGGTAAGGAATGACGGGGTGCAATCACATCGAGAGGAAAGGCCATGGTCACACTGCTTAGTTTGCTCGTACATTATCTGATCAAATATTCTACTCGCTAAGTGAAGTGGTTTTTTAATGTTGATGAAAATTGGGGGCGACGGAAGATAAAGCCCAGTTAAAATGTCAAACAAATAGTTCAGACCATCACTAAATTATTGTGAAAACATAGCAAAGCTGGCCTCTCTGCAAGCACCAAGTAATATGCTACTTGGTCCTAATGAAGGAGAAAGGCTACTCATTACCAATTTTTCAATGCTTCCCGACGTTCCTCAAACTTACTCTTTTTTTTTGGAAAGTGAAAAGTCATTTACAAAGTAACTGATTATTTAAGATGCAAGAAATGAAAACAGAAAAGCCTTTTTCATGAGTTTCTGGTCTCATATCACTTTGTAAGCTGTTGAAAATTGTTTATTATAATCTTTCAAAACTTTACGAAATTGTCCAATGTAAGATTAGAAGTGATGAAAATACTGAAAAAACTAACTCCAACAAGATTTGGTGAGAAAATAAACGAATAAAAGTATATTGACATTAAGATCGGTAGACCAAAAGGACTATAAGATTTATCCGATAGCCTACTTGAGCTTTATTACATTATTATAGAGTTTTAATAGTCACGGAAGCAGTTTCACAAGTGTAAAATAAAACGAAAAGGGAAGGGAATAAATAACAGTAAAACACCTCCCTTTTTAAATTGGATACAATTACAAGACAACTGACAAAACATGATTTGCACTTAAAAGGTCATATAACAAACATCTGGTATGGCAAGTATTACGTCATGGCATCATGAATTAACCTCATGAAATCGTTAGCTTTAAAGTCAGTAAATCTGCCTGGAAAGCAGAGGGTCGGGAGTTTGGTATCTCTTCCAAGTGTTTGGTTTGTCTTTCGACATTTCGTCAAAAGTACTTGTCTTGTTGAACTGAATATTGCCCTGCAGCAGGTGACCTACCTTCCTCGTGCCTAGTGACACATAAAGCCTCAACAAGGTGTCTCCACCCTTCCCTGTTGGTCGCAGCAGTCCATGCCTCATTCCAGGTTCGGCAGCCTGCGTCTTCTCCTTATCCAATGCCCGGCTTCCATGTCGTCTTGTGCACCCTCGTTTCCTCTGGTCTTCGCGTGCCCATGTCACGGCGTTGTTGCAATCATTGTTCAGGTCAGTGCCCAGTGAATTTCCACCTCCTCTTCTGTATCCCTACACTCGATGGCAACATGCACTCTGCTTAAGAGATGTTTCGTGCTTATCAGTTCTTGACCCTTGTTGTTAATATTCTTATAAGGCATCTGTTTTAGAACATATCTGCCACTCGGTCATCATCTCCCTTGTTTATGTTCCAAAAGTCGCACTTATAGAGCAGTACTGGTACCACAAGTGTCTCATACAATCGTAATCTCGTGTCTTTTCTGATTACGTTTGAGATCCATATTTGCCGCAACTTCACGAATGCAGCTCTTGCCTCTTCCACTCGGTTCTTCAAGTCTTTTATTACCGCGCCCTCTTTCAACACATATACAAAACTATCAGCGCTGCCGACCTCCTCTTTCTCAACTCCAATACTCTCTTGCTGGCTGGCATTTATTCTCACCAGTTTTGTTTTTGCAACATTCACCTTTAGCCCCACCCTCGTAGTTTCTTCGTTCAGTCTGTCAGTTTTTTCTTCCATGTTATTCTTTCCTGATGTTAAGATCAACATGATCGGCAAAGACTACGTCATAAGCTTCCATGTTATTCCTGGCTCGCCGTTTAGTACTGTTCTCAGGAATACGGACAAGTTGCATCCTTGTCTGACTCCTACCTTAATGTCAAACCGCTCACTCAACCTCTCAAACGCATTTTTAAAATCAAAAAAGTTTAGGTGCATTGTCACTTGTCGTTCTTTCACTTGCTTTTTTAAGTTTCTCAAGATAAAGATTTGTTCAGTGGTCCCTCTGCCTTTTTACAGTTTTACTAGATCTTTGTGCAGCCTCTTCTCAACACCTCTTCTGATACGTTCAATGATTATTCTTCCACGCACTTTGCTAACAACAGTTAACAGCGTTATCCCTCTAACTTTATTGTAAGCGCTCTTTTCCAGCCCCTCGGAATCTTTTCAGTTTTGCATGATATGAATCAGACCTAATGCTCCAAGCAAATGTAGTACACTTGTCACATAAGATAAAACCTATAATAGTACGTGACGGCGTGGTATACGTGACGGAAATAAAGATAAAACGTTGACGTAAAATACGTCACGCATACTGGTTAGCGGCCAGAATCCTCGTCGTGACCGACACGTCTATTGTCTGCGACGACCTTATAAATTTGGTCGCAGGATTCAAGGAAAAGAGAGCGCTACCAAAGACTCGGAAGACGATAACTACGTCACGCCTGTGCCATAAAGAGAGGACCGAAGAAAGCAGTTGTGAACAATCAATTTCACAGAGCCATGGCATTGAAGAAATGGGTATGATCAGAACTTTTGAACACTGAACTCTTTAGTAATTTTAAAAAGGAATTAATTTTGTAAATATTTAATTTAATTTTTAATAATATAATAATTAAGCAATTTTGTTGCTGACTCGACTGCTGTCTTACAGGCCTTAGTTTCTTGCGGCGTTTCCGTAACACACTAGATCTAACAGCTAAGTAGATTCACAACTGTTTTCCAACACATATGCTTACTTACACAAACAAGTGTATTACATATTATACTTAACAACTTTCAACACTTTTTGGCACTTCTGGAAGCTAACCTTGTCAACCGAAAGGCTTTTAAAAGCAGTCAAACAATTGTTTATTATGAGTGCTATTGCCATTGACATAAATTGAAATAAAGCTTGATTTGTTTCCGTAAGAACAATTTGGCAACGGAATATAAAAGAGCAAAATAATGCGGAGAGTGACATGGAAAGGATCTGTTAGAAACGTTCGACAACATTTTATCACCCATATGTCGACAAAGCTAACTTTGACAGGACCAAATGAAGGGTTACAAAAATATTTGGCAACAGTTCATGGCAAACATATCAGACGCCGAAGTTTTTTGTTTAGGATGCTAAAAATAGGCCTTGTAGGCTAGCTTAAGATTCCAAAACATTTACTCCAGGTTGTGACAACTTTACATACACTGTTGCAGTCAAAAAAATGACTCCTTTTTGATTAAATGTTATTAAATATTACTACAAAATACAACATTCCTCACTGATATATATATGAATTCTGTGATATATTGCATAACGTCTTGGAAAATAAACAACTGTTATTTATGATACTTATCGACAGTGTTTGTTATGAAACCGTTCACAGCTTTCAGCTTTACTGTATTTGTTAATTATTTCTCGCATAAAAGAATTATAATTTCATTAAGTCTCTTGTTTATTATTGTGGAACAAAAGCAGTTCATAAAAATGTTGAGTTTGCTAAAGGTTCTTTCGTCTCTTTCAACAGGAACTGGAAAATTGAACAAAAGTCCTCGTGCCTTAATACTTTTGAGAAACACGACTTAGATTTTTAATTGTCATTATTGTGGGGAATACTGCGATGAGAGAAAATAATACTGATGACATTTCTTTCAGAAAAAATTCTTGGAAGCGAATCGTGGTAGTGATTTGAGGCCTTTCATCAAGAATGTTTTCGTTAACCGTGAGGACGTGAATACTCAGAGATTGAATCAATGTTCTGGTTCTTAGCAAACAACATCATTGCATCAAGCTTGCATCCATCACCTTTTTCTCCTTTCGCACGTCTTGGAGGTTTGATACCTTTGCATGGGTTAGATTCAGTGCATTCAGGATACTCAGTGCATTCAGAATGTTCAGTGCATTCTGGTTATTCAGTTTTTCCTCTGGGAGCTTTTTTGATACTATTTTTTCTTCCCTTCATTAACTATTTCAATAAAAGTGCAAATAGTTAAGGTGCTTTCTTAAGCCGCCTTTTCTTAACTCATAAACCTGATCATGTGTTACATTATAAAATGGTGTTAAGAAGAAACTCAACAAGATTCATCAAACGGCATTAAGAGATTCGGCGATAAACCAGTTTGAACTCTAAAGACATTTCAATGCATTTTCTTCTTCCTTTGCTGCATATTCTAGAGGCATGTCTGTTTTGCAGTTGTAGTGAACAAAATAAAAACTGTCATTCTACTTCTGTTTACATTGCTGTTATAACGTATATGTTCTTAGACACAATTTAGGATGATTACAATTTTCTAATTTTGCATCTGATAAGCATTTTCTAGGAAGAACCTCGTAAAGAAAAAGTGTTCTTATAGTTAGGTTTCCTTGCAAATTCCAACATTTTCTAACTGGAGTGTCACCCCCATCCCCAGAATTTTAGCCTTTGGTCAGTTAATAAAGCGCCCATTAAGAGCTCGTGCTTGCTGACTTGGTTTAAGGACGAAGGCCAAACGTATTTGGTTTTCTTTAACATTTGTTTAGTTCTCTCTCTAATTGACAGCAAGCATGTCAATTTTTGTCATAATTGGTAACCTTCACAAATTGCCACTGGATATTGAAGACAGATCTTGAGCTTATACAAAGAGAAACTAAGGCTTCTTGCAGAGGCTTTCGTCATTAAAACCAAACTTTTTTAAACAGCAGGTTCAACGTGAAGATTACACAGAGGTAAAGTAGAAAGATACTGTATTTTCATAGCTTGTAACTTATATGGACATCGATCAGTCAAGCAACGGCATCTCACCTCATCTCGTCTTCTACTCTATTGTCATCTCTTCTCATCTTGTCTTCTCTGTTCTTTCCTTCGCTTGTAATCTATTGTTCACTCCTCATGTCTTCTCTCGTCATCTTTTCTCGTCTCGGCTTCTCTTCTCGTGTCATTTTTTCTATTCTAAAAGTAAGCTTTTAATGTAATTTGAACTTCAGTTGAACTAATAACCACAGTATACAAACTTATGAAAAAATTTACAGGTTAACACGCAAAAAGATACACAATTCTTCTCTGCTGCTCTGTCAATCCAAACTTTTTCTGTGTTGATAACCGTAGGCACAAAGAGCAATATACGAGGTGAGAAAACCTTTCAAAATAACTTTTGAAAATGAATGGAGGCAAGAATTAAAATGAAACTGAGTAAATACACAACCATTTACGTTAAGACCCCCTTTTACAAATATGACAGGAATTCATATATTTTATACACAACTCTACAACATCATCTTAAGATGATGTTTTGGTATCATATGCCAGACACGGGTTCTGATATTGATACTTAGAATGTCAGTTAATACTACATTGTTTGTATAAAAGAGGGCGTCTTATTCCTTCATCCACATGTTCATTGACCTTAGAAAGAACACAAATGCTTGTTATGTCCAAGCTCTTTCCTTTGCTTTGTTGAATAACGGGATTTTTTCCATTTTTCCCTCTTGTGTATCTTTACAAGAGATTGCTTGAAGAATAACTACTGGAGGCAGATCCATACTAGCATTCAATCTCCTGTTGGTGACACTGAGGTTTTGCAGAGGACACGATTTTTGCATCATGTGGGCGAGATCCTAGCTAGAAAGACCAATGTCGTTCTCAAGTAGGCCCAATGGATTTTAGTGTTTAGTTTAAATGATCATCTACTCGGAAATCATCTAGAGAACATGAAAGTATTTTTTATCTTTGCATCTCATCAGGGATGGCGCCAGGGAAGAAATGCTGAGGGGCTGTAATGTCAGAGTGCCGACAGTGAGTGAGCCAAAAAAGTTTTGTGGTAATTCAAGTTCACTGAGATGACAATGCAACAAAGAAACCTGGAAGTGAAAGTTATGAAAGTGCCGACAGCGCTTGGGGCTCCTGCCCCCCCAAGCCCCCCCGGTGGCGCCATCTCTGCATCTCATGACGTGCCCTGCAACAGCTAACCTGTGTTTGAGCATAACTGGGGTTAAGAATTGTAAGTAGGACAACAAATGAAATATTTAAGGATGTATTGAAAATGAACCAAATGTCGAGAAACATTAATGCTTATGCAGGCCCAGGCTTTGATAGAAACCTAGATTAGAGAACTTTAACAGCTGATCTAATGACATAATTGTTATTGCTGACAAATCACATCCATTAACTGATTCAACATCATTAAGGATGGTCAGCAAACGACAACAAGTCATGCAAATCTCTAAAAATGGTATCATTTTGCATTATTCTTACTTAGACATAGGATGACACTCAAACTAACTTGGATTTCCTGTTTAAGATGCGAGATATTCATTACTTGTCTGAAAGAAAGGACTTTGCGTCATGAACCCGAGTTCTTACGGAGGTGAAATGCTTTTAGCCGTAGAACCAAACAATACCGATAACAAGGTACCAGATGAGTACGTCAAAAGGTTGAAACCGTCAGAAAAAACAACAAATCTTGTCGTTGTTTATCGGAGTCTTTACAAGACCCGCACATTTCCTCTACTAAAATCTTTTAATGCAATCTGTCATCAGATGAGCTAAATTCTATGATTCACATGAATAGAAGATTTCTTACATCATAATTGTGAATGCTCAAAGGGAGGAATCCGCAACAGAAAGTTAAGTAATCCTGAAATACAATTTTACCCTAAAATGTGGGACAGTAAGACGTCTAGGCTTCATGTAGGAAAATACTGTCCAGAAATTGAGTTCTACTGCACACGCTTTTCTTTGCCTTCCCTATTTATTCATAACTATAAGATTTTAAATTTCACGGCTTCCCTATCAAAGACATTAAGCAAGGCAAAGAAGCATTCTTAAGAAGTAATAAGGAAGAGTCAACTGTTTATAGTGTTTACTTTGAGCACTGATTTAAGATAGGATTAGCGATAATAACTTAAGACTAATAAGGGTTAATTACAAATAGATGATTTATGGGCTGACTATGAACATTATTCTTCACATTTCAAGTCACTGCCTGTTATCAATTTCTTTATAGACGGCTTTGAATACCGACGATTGAAAGGGTGAATATAATCCGGGTGGATAGAAAATGGAATAGTCATTGTTAGATGTTTTCAGAAATTTCGTTCTTTAGTTTGTATCAACTACTGTAATCTTATAAAATCATCGTGGAGAATGATGGCTCTGAAACAAGCTTAAAGAAATAGAAAAGCATTGATTTTTCAACATTTCACAGAAAATTACCCGACAAAGACGTACATCAAACTATTCAAGTCTAAAATGTTGAAAAGGTAAAAATCAAAATGAACCTTCTTTTCATCCTACATCAAGACACAGTGATAATTGCCAGATTTATTGTAAAATCGGTGATCACAAGGGATTAGCCTTAATAACAACTTATATTTCTATAAGTGTTTTACCTTCTTCTTTCTACAAGTCGAGGAACCAAGGACCTAAAATACCTGCCTAAAGAGTTGTACGTCTCTTTTAGATGCATAGATTGATACCGTAAATTATCGATTAATCGCCACGGCGCTAAATAAAGGTCTCCTCAGGGTTTTAGAAGCGGCGCTTAATCGAGTAGCGGCTTCACGTTTTAGTGTAACCAGGGCTAAATAATGTTAAATTAAGATCGTATAGATAAATTAAGAATAAAAGATCGTATTTCACGTCTGCAATGGAATTTTTTTATTTTTCTGCAGTACCGGTATTCGGTATTTACTGTTATAGCAAGTTGTCTATAAACACCTTCCCTAGCGTACTTATAAACGAGGTATGCTCTATTGTTCATGGCATATAAAAGTAGCTGAAACACAGACAAGTACCATGAAGGTAAACTGACACAATGTATTATTACGGCTGTGTATTTTAATGACGATGACAGTGTGGACTTGACCTAAGATTCCATATAAGATAAACCAAACTTTGGATAGCATCCTGGTGTCATTGATGTTGAAAACCAGTGAGATTTTGGATAAAAATATTCTCGGCAAGACCACACTCTGCTGGACCATAATCTTGGTCATTACCCACAGATATTGTTGAACCATCCCTCAGTGAAGACACAGCTCAACATTTTAACTTGCTGCCAGTTGAGGTAGCTAGAAATGATGCTAACCAATTAGAAAGAGGTTGTCAAACTAAGCAGTAAAAAGACGAATAGTGAAAAAGGGTAGCCAAAGACTTGCTCGTCAAGCTAAATTGAAACAGGACATTCTTTCTAGTAGGTATATAATTGGTGTGTTATATCTAGAAGTGACCTCGGAATATCAAAGAAAAATGTCGATCAATTAAGTTCTGAAGGTATGGATGATTATTTCTCTCAAGATTCTTTACTGCAAGTTTTTCATTCATCAATTGCCATCCTATAGGCTCCTAACGTAAAACTGAAAAAAATTTTCCAGGTGAACGCTACAAATTGGCCTCGGAATTGGGCGTTACTACCGGACCGTGTACCCAAATATTGTTAAGAAACCACTTGAGTTAACATCGTTGCATGGTCTACTCCATAACCACTCTCTAAGGACCTGAATACTATGCTCTGGGGTTGTCCCTTCCTCTCGGCAACGCTGTCTAGGAATTACAGAAGAGTAAAATACTTTCTGTATCCTATTCAGCATTTCAAACAAAGCTACTATATGAAAGTGAAAAAAGCCCTCTTTTGTCACCAGGTTTGTAAGAAACTTTATGTAAATTTGCTTCATATTTGTCCTGTGTTACGTATCATCGGGTTTTCAAATTCTGACTCTGCCATTTTTACACCTCAAACTAAACCAAATTGCTTCCTGTAAAAACCCAAAACATGTTATTGGGAAAAGTAACATTTAAAGAACTTTCAAAATTAATTATTACAAATAGAAAATGCAACACCTTGGCTTCCAAAACTTGTTTGAATCAGTAACTGGCTCCCATAATAGTATTAAAATAATAATAAACCGAAATCAGAAAAATTTGCGATGCTTAATAATTGAACGAAGAAGAATAGGATGCTTAACTCAAACCTGCAAAACAGGTTTTGCTCATAACATTGCATTGACATATCCTTACCAAAATTTAGAAAACTTGCCAATATGGGCAAAACTAAGATCTAAGCATGAGATGTGATCTGAGCAAGTTGAAAATTTCAGTAAAACTAATGTCTTCTATATTAACAGTCAGGTAGGTCTTCAAGGTGCCTCAATGTTTCGCATGTTTTGAATTTTCAAATGCTACTACATAGGGTCAAGAAGTATCATTCGAAAAAGACTTGTTAGGACATTAAGCAACAGACTATGGAAAGGAGCTTAAGCATGTCTGCTTAGCACTAGAATATTTATGTATTGAAGCCAGACATACCACTCCATGTAATAGGACCTTGGAATACCCTAACCCTTGAAGGACATTGAAATTAATGATGATAGAATAAAGGTTATGCGACCTCATCTTTAAAAACCGAGAATCAAACCAGGATTTGTTAAGCAAACTTCATTTCCTCTAAACCAACAACTTCATAGAATGAAATTGTAGGTAGGACACAAATTTTTGATGGATCAATCTCTTAAGGGAAATGTATGCCTGATGCCTCTTCGTAGCCGAACACTGAAGTTCCATCCCAGTTTTATTATTCTTGTTCAATCAAGAGAAGCAGAAAAGAACATAGTTATAAAACATAATGTATGTAGATAGGCTGCAGCTCTTGTTTTCGAAAATTAAAGATTAGAGTTAAGGACTTATATAGATAATATCTCTATTCTAAGACTTTGATACTATGGAAATGGCATTTTCACTCCAAAATTCATTTCTTAGCATTATTTCTTCAGTGAACTACATTTTCAAGCTATTTCTGTCTAATCCATAACAGCTTTATGAAGTAGCAAATGTACCACAAATGTGAAATATAGATACTAGTCCTTACAACATTATTTTGATGTACGTACAAAATAAGGGAAACAACTTCAAACCAGGTAAGGGTCTTTTTGAAGGTTACATCCTCAGAAAAAGACATCCTATTCTGTCGAAACTACCCTTATCGATACCACCACTATAATCATAATCACTATACCAAGCCTTGCGCTATATTTCTGTGTTAAAAATACGTACTTCGATTCTTTGCAAATCATGGTGATACTCTAAATGAACCCATTTTTCATTTTCACGCAAATTTGGTTGGACATATTGTAATATACGGTAAGATGGTTTGATTTTGTTAACTTGGGCTTTGCTTTTCAGCTTTGTGCAAAATAGCAAACTTTACATTCATCGTTCCTTGATGACTTCGCCAACGTACAAAATTAGTAAATGAATAAGCAAGATTGAGATCACTACCTTGGACTCAACTGAGAAAGTCAATAGGCGGAAAAGAGCGATTATCGGCTTCCAAGCAGGAGTGTTATATCTGTCGTAACAAACGGAGCATCAGCAGCCATTGAAATACTTCAGTTAGAAATATTGGCATGTCGGAAGCGTATCCATACAGAGTCTGACCCAAGCAGCAGGAAAGATCAAGACGTTCCTCAGACAGAGACAGTGAATCTGAGAAAAGCAGTTGATAAAATTCTTGTCCAATTCAAATTTTTAATTAAATTTTACGTTGTTGTAGACAGCTGATGCTACGAAAACAAAAGACATTACTGTTAATAGTGCAAAACCTTGTTTAGACAAATAAACTCCCATGCTGACATGCCCATTGTCACTAGTACCAACTTTAGTAAGACGGTTACTCTAGTATCTAAGTTTGATTCATTATTGGTGGTGTGCACCGAAAGATTTCGTGCCAACATGACAGTACATGTTAACACATTTTTTTCTTCGGTTACACAGGTTTCAATTAGTAAGGTCTGACTGTATCACGACAGCGCTTCAATTATTTGCACTACTGATAAATTTGAAAGAACCGGGATGGCTGACCTCCTGGAATGTGCATTAGTTTTTGAAATGGTATATAGGACCAAATGTTAGAGAAAAAATTAAACTATGAGTTAAGTTTTAAAACTTTGCATGAACATCTATATTGGGTTAGGAAGAAACTACGTAATAAAGACGGACATACACTTTAGAAAGCTATAATGAGCACTTCATCCCTTTTTCCGGTCAGTTACAGCGCTTCCTTTGACCTAAACCATTCTATAACATTACTAATGGTGTGTGAATATTTTTCTCAAAGCAGTAAAGTCGTCTTTACTTTACACAAAAATTGTGAAAGAAGATGCAATGATCAGGTATGATAATAACCCGGCTGTGATATTGATTGTAGCGATAATTACGATGACGATGAGGAGATTAACGATAATCATAATGAATAAAAATGATGATGACGAAGATAATAATTACGATGATACTGAAAATGAGGAGGAGGAAGAAGACAAGCAGGACGAGACAGAGTAAGACGGAAAGGAGGCTGAGGATGACAGTAGATTTAAATTACGTTAATAATTCTGACAGTTAGGCAGGCGTGGCTCTTCCAGCCTAATTTACTTCGCTGTTAACGGGAACTATTCGGAAGTTATGTCATGAATTGTAGTGTGCATTGATCCCTTGTTGCGAGCATTCTGTGCCTCCTTAAAACCACGATACCAGGGATTGTGTATCCCTGGCATCATTGATTATCTGTTGGGATACACCCCTGGCCTTCTCATTTTTCATTCATGACAAAATTTTTCATTATCAACACAGTACGTTGGATGATACATCATATCATTTCAAAAAATGGAACCACCATGCAGTTAACGTTTTTATTATACTTTGGCTGATATTCCAGACTGTTATCACCCTTTTGGAAGGACAGGACCTTAGTTATGCTGACATCTGCTGCTAGACAAGAAATAATAAAATAGCAACACCTTCCCCTTTTATTAATCACTTGTCTTTGGCCTTTCCTGTGCCCCAGTGAGTATTGATTGCGTCATTGACCATGCCCAGGATCATGGTTTCGTTGCCACAGCAAACTTTATAACAAACGAATTAAAAATTGTATTGTAGTTTCAGATTTTTGTCTTGCCCGTTCAGAAATTCATTCATTTCTGCTCTAAGTCCTTCTTTTGGTTCAAACATTACAACATTTCCGAGAGCTGACAAGTCGGCTACTTCCGGTAAATAGCCGCATTCTTGTTTGTATTTTGTGCAGATCAATCACCAAGTAATTGTGACGGTAAAGCTTTATGACGCAGCAATAATCAGAAATTGCAATGACAATCCCCCAACGGGTAACGGGTTTGCTCTCCAAGAAGGAATTTATCACAACTAGTGTCGGGCTGCAGTCAGTCATTGCCGCAGCGCCATCATGTTTATCGCGTTCAAAGGGGTATGTTAAGTGCTGATTGAAGTATTTGGTTAAACAAATTGCCTTCGTCTAAGCTCAGAGCGAACATAATACAATTTGATCAGTAGGTGACAGTAGGTTAAATGATGCGTTTTGGAGAAGAAATAAGTATATTCCCCTGGCCTTTTTCGACCTTAACCTAAACGCATTTGTGGAAGACCATTGTGGTGTCGTAACGTAACGAGCACTAGATAGGACAGCAGTCAAAAGTATAAGTCTATTGCTGATTAGTGATTCAAACGTGAATGTACAAATAGACAATTATAGGCCAAGTTAGACCGAATTAGCATAAAGTCGAAGAGTGGAAGGTGTTTCCTCAAAGACGTAAGCCAGAACACGTTGTGAAGTATTGACTATTAGTATGTGAAGTAGGTGCTACTTTCAAGGTTCTTAGTTTGATAATATATCGAAGCTTGCTATGGCTATTGCAAAGAACAAAAATAGCCAAGCCCTAAAATAGGCGACCAAAAAACTCGACTAATATCACTGCATATCTTAATATCTTATACAAATACATGGTTATGTCTCAAAAAACTGTTGCATTGCTTTAGCTTATTGTATTTTGGAATAAAAGACGTGAAGTGTGTAATACTGTATGTCATTTCTCAATGCCGCAGAGGTAAACCTCGAATGTTAGCTATTTTAGAAATATATCGTCTTCATTACTGCCCTGTCTTAATCATTGTAATTATCAAAGTAATTTTTTTGTGCTCTCTTGTTGGACGTCAGCTTAACTTCGTAATTTAGAGACTTATTGGGCTATTAAAAACTGCCTGTTGTGGTTTCTCATATTAAAAACATGAATGGATTTCTATGGGAAGCAGAGGTCAAACCGCCTTGATGTAATATCAGGTAAGAATAGGCAAAAACAGGCGTCAGAGGGAAACCTGAGGACGAATGCGTTGCCATGGTGACAAAATTGTCCCTAGTCCTGTTGTGAGAATTGCGGACAGTCCATGTAAACAAATTAAACTCTAGTGAAAACTGTTCTCATGACCTGGGACGTGGAGCACAGTAAAACCAATGTAATTGAGGCAACATCTTAAGTTTCTTGGCCTTCGGAATTGATGTTTATTGTGGGTTTGACTTTTGAAAAACACTGTTTATTTCGGTCATATATGCTTCTCTTTTAGTCTTTGAGTTGATATCAGCTGCCACCAAAAACAGAAAGCATTTGAGACACTAAGTATATAAAGATTTCCCAATGTGTGAATATAAAAGGAACTCATCTGACGTTAATGATACGAGTATATTCAGTTATTTGTTTCATCATATTTGTTATTTAGATAACTGCAAAACATTATGGGAGCTTTGCCTTGTGCGTTATTTTGTATATTATGCCACTCATTTGATTTGGCTGATACCTCCGTGTGGTACTCTGAAGCAGCAACTGTGCTTTGCCACGTAGATACTGATGTGGAATTACATTAAAGGGGACGTACGCATCAAAGGGCCATAACTACACAAGGCAGAGGTACAGCTTGTAAAAGGAGTGCCTGGAATCGGAGTATTCCGCGCAGGATTTTCTTTGGATTTTTCGATCAGTGCTCCAAGTGGGGTATTTCAGAGGTTTTGTAGCTACTTTGCATGGCATATTCTGAAGCAGAGTAATTTTTAGGGAGCACCTAGCACAACAACTTGTCATGACAAAACACTTGTGAATTACACAATTATGTCCCCACCCATCCCCCAAGAATGCAGTGACAAAGAAATCTCTTTCTATTCGTATACGATTGGATATAAAACCACCGGTAATTGTATTAAAAGGACACGCAGCTAGTGGAAACAGTATCAACTTAACATTGACCCAGCTTGCAGGACGGACACTAGAACGTCCTATGGTACTCGTCTGCGACCGGAGCTCCCAACGTAGTAAAAGTGACCTTTAGCAAACGTTATGGCTTACTGCTGTGAAAGTTTACAAAAAATCAACACAGATTCCAAGGACATATAAACAAATGTATTTGAAGCTGGGTCATAGAGATCGATGGATTCATGAACAGTCTAAGTAAAAGTGACCTGTCCCATAGTGTAGAGTTTGCAGCTTTGTATTTACATCATAACATTGCAAAAGTCAAAGCACGCAATAGCACTTGCTAGAAATTAATAAAACTAGCATTTATCTAAATGCATCTCAGTTTGGCCAATATTTGTCAATAGTTACCAATACTGTCTCATCGCCAAGTAATCGAGCGCCTGTGCTTTGAAATGCCCTCTCTCTAGTCTGACTAAACACTTATCTATGTGAAAATATAAGTGACATAAAACATCCCTTAGTCCAGCTTGAAACGCTTAATAGATTCAGTATACTTGTTGTTATCCTATGAGGCAATACTTCTTTATAACAGCAAGAGATCCAGTAACAGAGTGTTGCAGACAAAGAAGAGATCGTTCACATAATGATGTCATTGACTTAAGAAAACTGTCCTGATGAGGATTCCATCACGCCAATAGGTTTTTACTGGTCATACGTGTCCCATATTCTTGTAAAAGATGGTCCATTTTGACGTATATAATTTGTTGATGCTTCAAATCAAGCAACGGCTGCCTTAAAATGACGCAATTTTGCTTTACCGCGATTACTGTTTTACACTCTGAGGTGCTGGAATTAATGATAGTCACGAAAATGCAAAATGAGATACTATAGTATAAAAATCTGTTATTAAATAAATAATCTGTTATTAATTGATACTCTCGGTTCTGCACAACGATATCACTTCCTACCGTTTTCAAATCCGATTGCATCAATTTATTTTTAAATGCAAAGAGCATTAAAGATAAACACATTAACTTAAAATGATTTTCTGGGTGTTTTCATGTTTATCGTTAATTTATTATTTATTTGGAAGTCTTGAAGATACCCTCAACATTTCCTCATTACACATACTATTGTAGCAAGGCAAAATTTGATTGTGCATTGCTGCAACATCATGGGTAATGATAACAATGAAATCCTATTTGGCATCTCTTACATTTCATTGTTTATGTTGAGTTTGTTGTCAAGACGGCGTCATGTCTTAAAACTACAGTTCTTATCAACTTTTGGATGCTTTCTTCGTTTTCGTAGATTCTCAATACTTCCCTACAAAGGATAAACCTGTTTCACCTATGGTTTTGGAATTGACAACAGCCTCCCAGTAATCTGGAGATCCAATCAAGGTTACCTTTCTTATACTCAACTCTTTTTACTCGGTATTGACAAGTAAATGCGTATGCACAAATATGGCTTGCTAAGCACTCAAGACGTGGGTGTCTGTTTGAATTGTTTTGGCTTTCTAGTAGACGTACACATTATGACCATGGTCTCTTGGTTAGTTCTTAGACTAAACTTCAAAAAATCGATATACATTATGGGGAAATTATTTTAATCTTTATGCTTACATGTTATAATGTGATTTCAGAGTTGTTTGTCTTGATTACATAATACTGTACTGTAAGTAAGTCGTATTTTGCGTGCACCAAGAACTGGAACGTTTTTGTGACATATCGGATATTTACTTAATGCTGTCCACCTATGTACGTTTTGATATGAGAATACTCCATTTTACAAGAACATCATTATCATCTTTATCCATTACACCCAGTGGTGTGCAGGTCAGCTACAAAGCTCCTCCACCTCTGCCTGTCCCGAGCCAACCCAGCCAATGAGCCCCTAGAGTGCCGCGTGGCTTTCATCTCATTCTCCACTGTGCTCTCTCCACGTCACTCTTGGTCTTCCTCTCTTCCTCCTTCCATCTGAGGTCCAGTGCAGTTGCTGCTCTTATGATCGACTGTTAGTCCTTTCTGAACACATGTCCTATCCACCTCCATCTTCTTCTTGTAACAATGGTGCCTAAGTTCCCTTGCTTGCATCTCCTTAACAAGTTTTCGTTCGATATCTTCTCCAGCCAAAAGCTGCAGAGGATTCTTCGAACACAGGTGGTGTGAAAGGATCGAAGTTTGGTGAGATCCGCCTCAATACATCCTCGAACATTGAGATCCGTACAGGGGCGTAGACAGAACGCAGCTCTGGTACAGTCTCAGCTTGGTGTGATCTCCATGTGTTGTTCATCTCTTTAAATAAGCTCCTGGCTTTGCTCTGTCTGCTGTGGATGTCCTCCTTTGTGTCACCCTCGTGTTTGATGATGCTGCCTAAGTATGTGAATTTGTCTGCCTGGCGTAGATCTGCCCCTTCACTTTGACAGGAGCTGGGTTGTTGACATTTAGTGTCATGGTCTCTAATTTCTTGATGCTGACTCGGAGCCCCACCTGCTGCCCAAAGAACCTGTAGTCTGCTTGTCTTGTCCTGGATGTGTTGGTGTGTGAGAAAGTACCGCCAGGTTATTGGCAAAGTCAAAGTCATCTAGGGTCGAGAAGATACTCCATCGCATCCCTCTAGAGGTATCCTCGTCGTCCTCCTCATCACCCAATCAATGGTCAAGTTGAAGATAACTGCTGCCATCACACATCCTTGCCTTACACCCGGTTTGACTTCGAAGAATGTTTAGCTATGACCTGCAGAGCATCTGAAGTTGTCGTAGAATCTCTTGATGAGATGCACAAGTTTGTATGGGATGCCATAGTGTCGAAGGATGCTACAAAGGCCTTCTCTGTGAATGCTGCTGAACGCCTTTTCAAAGTTGGCAAAGTTCACATAAAGCTGTCGTTGCCACACTGTACATTGCTCAATGATGTTCCGCAGAGCAAAGATCTGATCTGTGCACCCCCGTTGCTTTCTAGATCCCGTTTGTTCCTTCCAAAGTGTCTCGTCTATGGCGTCTGTCATTCTTCTGACCTTGACCTTGGCCATTATTTTGCTTGGCACTGACAGTAATCCCTCTCCAGTTGTTGCAGTCATTCAGGGCTCCTTTCTTAGGAATCTTGACGATCACTCCTTTGGTCCAGTCGTCAGGTACCTTCTCCCCTTCCCATACAGCTGTGAAGAGTGGTAGCATGATGTTCGCTGCTAGCTCAGGGTCTGATTTAAAAAGCTCAGTCCTGGCCTGGTGATTTGGAGTTTTCGAGAGTCTTCATGGTAGCCACAATCTCTTCCTTTGTTGGAGGGTCAGTGTCAATTTCTAGGTCTTGTTTGGCTTCTGGGACGACAGCTACCTCATCAGGTGGTGGCTGTTTAAGGAATTCCCGGAAGTGTTCAGCCCATCTCACTTCTTGTTCCTTGTCTGTTGTCAGCAGTTTTCCCTCTTTGTCCTTGATTGGCTCCCCAAAGCTTCCCCTGAACTTGCCACACATATGCTTAGTAATCTTGAAGACTCTCCCCTGTTCTTCTTGTGCTGACTCCTTCTTCTGCCTCTGCTGCTAGTCGGTCCATGGCGTCTTTCTTGTTGCGGCGGGCGAGCCTCTTCACTTATTTGTGCACTTCTCTATACAGCTCCTCTTCTCTCTCGTAGTCGCAGAGACTTTGTCTGAAGTAGCTTTTTCTTGATCTCCCTCCTCTCGGTAATGGTATCTAAGGTCTTTTGCCGTATCCAGTCCTTGTTGGTAGTATTCTTTCGGTGTCCAAGCTTCTCCTTGTTGTTCTCAGTGTACAGTGCTGCAATCTGTTGCCATGCTGTGTCTATGTCTTGTTGATCTGCCAGGTATTGCAGAGCCTGGAATCTGTTTCTGACGTCCGTGATGAAGGTAGCCCTCATCTTGTCGTCTCTCAGTTGCTGGGTGTTGAATCTTTTTTGGAAGTCAGCCCTGGCTGGGGTCTTCTTCAGCGTGAATTTTACGAGTGCAGTTGCTAGATGATGATCACTCCCAACGTCTGCACTCCGTTTGGTCCTCACGTCTGGTAGGGAACGTTGCTACATACCGTTGATCATCAGGTGGTCAATCTGATTCCTGTCTCTTCCATTCGGCGAGTTCAAGGTCAGCTTGTGGATGTCACGGTGTGTGAAGTGAGTCCCTCCTATCACAAGATTGTTCATGGCGCAAAACTCGACCGGTCTCTCTCCGTTGTCATTCCTGGTCCCCAAACCCATGTCTCCCCATGACTGTGGTCGACAAAGTTGAGTTTGCATTAACTACCTGACTTGACAGTACAATTTTCTGTAAGATTATGTGACCACAGACCGATACAAGCGTAACGTCTCACAGTACAGACAAATACAAATACGTATCAAACAAATACAAATAAGTATCAAACAAATAGAAATAAGTATCAAACAAATAGAAATAAGTATCAAACTAATAAGTATCTTAAATTTTGACCTCAGATTATCAAAATTGAACAGAAGTAAAGTTTTGATTCGCTGCAAGTTTTTCGTTGCCGAAGTCCGAGCGGAAAATGTAACACTGGCGAAGGCGTTTTAGGCATACAACATGAAACAAAAACTGTTCGAGCTCCTTTAATATGTGTCTAATATTAAATTAACAAGTCGAGTAACTTCAGGATACATAGACACTCAGCCTGATGCTCGGCGGCGGGCAAGTGAATGAGGTTTTGGGTCACTGCACACATGATAAAACTTCCAAACGGCATTTACAAACAGTATTTACAAACAGCATTTACAAACAGCATTTACAAACAGCATTTACAAACAGCATTTACAAACAGCATTTACAAACAGCGTTTACAAACAGCGTTTACAAACAGCGTTTACAAACAGCTTTTACAAACAGCATTTACAAACAGTATTTACAAACAGTAAGCAACGAGGGTTCTCCCGTAGCCGATCTGCTCTCAATAATATAATTTTGCTGTCTAATTTAAAAGTTCGGCTGACTTTTAAAGTTAACGTTAAACATTACGTATATTTTGAAATCGCGTCACCGGTGTGTTGTCGCGGAAATTTTCGAAGACTGGAAAAGTTTCACTACGTGCCAGTGGAAATCTTGCCCCCTGTCTTTAACGTGAGCAAACGTCCCTGATTATTGCTCAAACCTAAGCAACCGTATACCACCAAAGCATGGCGAAAGAAAATGTGAAATATTTCGCTAACTGTTAACCATTTACACTCACTAACAGAGATGCTTTGGGGAGAGTTGTTTTATCTATTGAAATAGGCAAAGTGAAACGGCAGCGGTGCCTCGTCACGATGATCTGCTGGACTCCACTTAGCATTCAACTCTTTCCACTTCTGTGACTACGTCTGTAGATGTTGTTTCAAGTCAAAACTTCTTTTCATACTTTGGCAAGATTTCGGATAATAGCATCAATACCAGACCACTGGTTCAGTGGGTAAGAAATGCAAAATGGCGCTTCTACATAAGTTTTAGAAACTAAGACCAGACTTAGATTTTTAAGCAACATGGAGGTTGTTAAGAGTAATTCTGTTGTGTTCAAGTTTTGGGGTGGGTGTTTCATGGAAGTGTCGCTGCAAAATTACACGCTGTTTGCTTCAAAATCACTTTGTAAATATTGACCTTATGGAAAATTAAAATACCTTTTGTGCAATAGACGGTAGACATCGAGCATTAATATCCTGCTCAGAACACCGGATCTTTCCGTCTGTCGGGAATATCACTGTTTGTACACACCCATCCGTCTCTGATTCAACACAGATAACTGCAAAACTGCCGAGCAATTCCGCAGATTTAAGTACATATTTACTGTGATGATTTGACAGTGAGCAGTTGAAACGTCTTTATTTAGAATTACACTAGTTGAAGTTTATGCCGTATTGCTTCGTTTTACTTTCAAGTTTATTGCTTCGCATAGTAAAACTATCCCAAATTTAAACATGTCGACGTAGTCAGCCAATTGAACGTAGTTCATTGCTCTTGACTGAAGCGGGGCCTGGTAACAGGTATGTGTATGTAAGAGTCAATCTTAATCAGGGAGCTGTTATAAATAATTTATTTATATCTGTGATAATAATCTTCTTTCAACATGTTTTCCATTTTCGTCTCTCTTCATAGTGGCCAGCTTTTACTTTAAAACGGATTGTTCATCGATAAAGAACCGCCAAAGGTGCTAATTTTCTTACTTCCTTCATTTCCTATTGTCACTCATAATATGGGTATGTTTGTAAACAATCAATATTCTTTTTCAATTCTCTGATTGTCTAATCTAAAAGTGTGGCCCAGTCAAATTCTTACTATTGACAGCGATAATTGCTTTACACTTGTCCCAAACATTTCCTTGGGAGACAATCATGGGAAACCTTTAGTAATTATCTTTCACCTTTACTACAGAGGACATCCGAAGAGAAGCTGCGATGAGGCTTGCAAACTGTCTTATAGCTGTGAAATTTGTTTTGGTGTAAAAACCTCCTTGAAATTAAGGGCTTCTGGCCAATTTGTGGCATTTTCATAAGATCCCAATGTTTTTACAAGAAACATTACGATGTATCATTATTCCTTCAAGTAACAAAAGAGCTAGTACTTCAAAAGTAAAAGTTTATTACACTCTTAACCAGAGTTATTTTAAAGTTTTCCTAGCACAGGTAGAGCTAGTTCGGTTTAATCAAAATAAGGAACAATTGATTTACAGATTTACAGGGTGCTGAGCATGAAACCACATGGAAGGACAGGGAGGGAACACCCGAAACAACAATAGATTGAAGCCATCAAAGCAGACATGCAGTCTATTGGTGCAAGGGAGGAAGATACAGAAGACAGAATGATCTGGAAGGCATATTTTTATCGGCCGCAGCAACTCCATAAAAAATAGGAGAGGCTTCAAGGAGAAGAACAAGAAGAAGAAGAAGAAAAAGGAGGAGAAAAAGGATTTACAGCTGTAACAATACAACTCAACAGTATCTCAAGACGTGTTTCATTAACAATGAAACCACTAGTTGCAGCAAATTTTCTGTGAGATGACGTCTTAAATTTTACATTTTTAAAGCACTTAGTAGTCCTCTGATAATGATAATCACGCTTACCTAGTCTTATCAAGGAGGACCTACTTGACAGTCTTTATTCTGTGTTTAGATCTATGACAACGTAATATATGTAAGGAACGCAAGAGTTCATGAATGCCTTATTCTAGATGTAATGCAGACAGTGAGAAAAGGATAGCTTTTAGGCTCAAGACACAAACTGCTTGTTAGCATATACACCAATAGACAGACACTACATAACATGAGTAGACGATGGGAATTAAGTGACTAATTTTGGACTTGTTTACTGTCGAGCTGTGCAGGAAAGGTTTTAGATTTGCATCCGCGAGGCCTGGGTTCTAAGCTTGGGTAGTCCATAGTCAATAGAAAAGGACTATGACTTTTCTATTGACTATGGGTAGTCGCAGTTACAAAATGGTGGTGCCTTTATAAAATAAAATAATTTTGCAACTTTACCTTCATTTTGATGAAGATAACGATCCATCCGCGAAATTCCGACCAACAGGTCCATAGTCAAGCAACAGTGGTCGTAGTTACCCCTGATTACTAAGCATGATCAATAAAGTAGAAAAAATTTGTAAATTTACAGCCTTTTTGGAGAAGATAACGATCCATCCCTTATCTTCTTCAAAAGCGACGGTAAAATTAATTTTTTGTACGTTGTCAGTCATGCACTAGCCCCACGTCAATACATTTTTGCTAATTATTTTATAAACCATTGTCATCATTATTCTTAAATTCTCTGAGGGTGCAGACTGAGTCATGTGCTTTTTTAAAATCTATTTAAATGATATTTTGTGCAGATAGCATGCAATAATATATTGTGATACGTCAAACGTAGCAGCTCTAGTAGAAATTTTAACCTGCCGGTTTAAAAAGGTCTGCTACTTTGCACTCAATAATCATGAAAATTAATTACGTTCTCGTCCCAATAAAACTGACATTATCATCTTAACCAGCGAGTACTGTCGAGCCTTACAATTTGAAAAGGGAGGCTTCATTGACAATGTTGACAACATCTGTAGCAATTGTTAGTCTGCAGGAAATTGCTAACGTAACCAAATAAATATTTGATTATAAGTAAGTTTCGTTACTTCTTAGCAGTGCTTCATAATCTGAACAAACGGAGTTGCTTTCGAAGATTAACTGTAATTACTCTTACAATGTCCTTTCACAATACTTGTTTGCATGCATGGGGAAACTGAAACTTTGATAAGGATAACGTTTCCCTCACCTTCACTCGCATTAGGAGAACTAAACAACGGGCATTCTCTCGATCATCCTGTTAGATTAACACCGGTCATAGAATGGACAAAAGTCACATAATTTAGTAGGGTTACTACTAGTAGCAAGTTTGGCAACAGCCACATTTCGGAAATGACGAGGGAGAGACAGGGTCATTCAAAAAGTGTATACGCCCTGACTGGAGAAGTGGGTACCTCAAAAGCGTACTAGGAGGGGATTCTAAGGACGAAAACGTACCTACACTTACTACTTTCCTACTCGCGTGACGGCATGTTTAACAGATATCCTAAAATCATGTCTGTCTACGACAATTCATCTTGCACCTCATCAGGTTTTGCTGAAGGAATTCTTTCCTTGTAAGCAAACATGTTTGGATAATAGCGCTTCGCAGGGGGACGGGGGTCAATGTGTATGTGAAGCGTAGGAAGGGGGATAGGGTCTCCCCTGAGACGAGAGAGGGGGTAAAATATCACCAAATTTGAGCCTGCGTGGTTTTCGCATTACCCCATTGGTTGTTTCGCTAGCCTCGTTTCTAAACTTAATTCTTAGCAACAGCTTGCCACAAAACAAAACCATTTAAGATGTCTGATATTCACAACTTTATCCAACAAACTGGGCGCTGAAATTACCATGTAGTCCAGGAAAATTCGTTCTTGTTCAAACCTAATTCGTTAAGCGCTCGAGACGTCTATGTTCTCGATACCACCGATTCCATCAATATGCTAATTTACGTCGAGAGCAAGCTGTTCCCAGTAAGTTGTTTACAACAAGTCATTCTTGGTTAAAACTTTACTGTAAGACTGCTTATTAACCATAAGTTGTGGAGCTATAATTCGTTATCATGAGGGATTAAAGAAATTGGGTGCAAAGTATTTTGTTGACAATTTGTCAACATGTAAATTTATGCTGTAAAGATTAATGTGGAAATACTAGCCCTACCTGTAAGTGTCAGTAATTTGTGTGCAACAAGCAGTCCCGAAATCCAGATCTTTTCTTTGCTTTCTTCCTTAGCAATTTCTGACAAAGTTGGGTAATATCTTAAACTGTTACTTTGATGCTTATATATTACAGCCTTCTGTGTGCCCTTCTAGTTAAGAAACTTTTAGACTGATTAAATCGTAGTCAAACATTGTATAATTGTGCATAATGTCATTATTAATGATCAAGTCTGCCATAAAATAGCAGAATCAAAACTGAGGTATTTTTTAGGCCCTTTTAGTTATCTGCACTGCAGCTAAGCTCATATTTTGCTTGAATTTCAGAATAAGACTTTTGTCATACTGGCAAACCAGTATGATACTATTGCCAGAGCCAGAGCCCAAATGTTGCATATCCTGTATGAGCTTGGAAAAAGTGATCACCAGTTTAGGTTCCGTTTCAAGGGAACGTATCTACGAGATGCTTACACATTTGAAGTAAGTTGTATTTGATTTGATCTAAATCACTTGTTTTAATAAAGTCTTACTTGCTATGTGGTGATTCTACTTTAAGTTTTTTTAACCTGATTTCATTAAGGTTTCAAGTAGTTGGGTTTCAAATTGTTCTTGATTACTAACCAACACATGAGAAACACAAGTAACTTAATATCAAACTTCCAAAGTGTTATAAGCAGTAAGTTTGAATAAAGTGCAAGTTGCAATTACATGCAGACATGATCAGGAACTTCCTGTCAATGGTCTGTTGTGCACAATTTGTGTGATTTCTTATTTGTTATCTATACGATAAATCATCTACAGCTTTTATTAAATGTACAGAAGTAAGGGTATGATTATTACCACTGTGCCACCAAATGTGGGTCTCTAGACAGTAAATCTGACACCTTCTTTATTGAGCTAAACAGCTTAATAAGATTAGTCATTCAACACTGATTGCTCCCCTTGGTTAGTGCGTGTCTGTTTATTGGTGTGTATGCCTTATAATCTTTACAACTCTAAAGATTAGTTCCATTTTTCCATCATGTTTATTCTTTCTTATTTTCATTACTGGCTTTAAATGTTTTGTGCAGCTCGTATGTGATACTTGTATAAATTCTATTAATATGAAGGTTGATAAAGTGTTTTTTGTTGCTTATAGCACTGCTGTACTCATAGCAGTCTTTTGTGGGTAGATTTTGGCAGGAGTGCAGACTATTGCACAGCTAAAGCCAATCATTCATGCAGTGGCATGTGGCTGCACATAGCCATTTCTGTGCAAAATTTTGGGGTGATTAGGGTGGATTTACATATAAACTTAAAATAAGATTCAAGCGCAAACAAAAATTTTGAAGAAATTTGCTTTACTCAATTCTGAACATAAATGATAAGATTTTATGCTAAGCAGAGACACACAAAAAGGTATGGAATCATGATTTTCACAAAAATTTGAAAGCCTAACATAGTGTGTGTGGTAATGTCTAATAGCAGCAACTTCCATTCAAGCAAGGTGTGACCAGGGTATGCAAGTGCAATCGTACCTTTCCCACAAAAGCCTTGAGTCTTGAGCTGGAATGTTTATTTGGTGTAGCAGTTATGGTCCTTTTTTCTTGTTTAACAATGTTTTTTCTGAGTTAACCATGTAGAATACCCTAATATTTAAGTTACTTCCCTAATTACCATGCTTGTGCTTATCAAGAGGGACATTTCAGGAAGTTAACAAATTTTCCAAATATTTTCTGAAGGGTTCTGGTATTTTTTGAGGAAAGTTTCCTTTTGGAAAGTAGTTCTCAGGCGTGTGACAGTTTGTTGTTGATATATTGACTGACATATCATTGTGCTTTTCCTCCTTAAGCAAATGTGTTACTTAGTTACATGGGTTTCATTTTTTGATCTTAAAGGATAGTTACATTGCCTTTTATCCCTTGTCAATTGATGGATTTTTATAGCAAATTAAAGAGGAACTTACTCATGCACTGCTGTATTTCTTATTCATTGCTAACGATAAATGTCTGCTGATGGCAAGGATAGCCGTGTACACTGATCTTCAATATTCTCATAGCTATATCATTTATTTATCCATTTTCTTAGTGTATTATTAGAGTTGTGTTTTATGTTTTCCACAAGTGCTTAGCTATCTTCCATAATTATTGTAAATTGTTAGAGAAAGAATGAGAGAGACACTGGTTTAATCTGTGTAAATATCAATTTTTTAAAGGACTACAAAATTCTTGACAGTTCAGTTATAAAGATGGTTCCAATGGCAAGAAGCAGACATGAGGTAAGGCTTTAAGATTTGCTATATGGCATTGGTTACTATGTATGAAAATAACACAGTCTAACTTATTATTTTACATCATGATATTTTGCAAAAAGTCGTTTGTAATAATTTGGAGTAAGCCATAGGCTTTCATGTGCTGGAAGAAAACTCTATTAATTTCTAATTGCTACAAGTAAAGTATATGTAGTGGCAGTTAATGCTTTTGTACACAGTGATTTAAGAATGCCAAAAAGAGAGGCTTTATTAGCCATTACACTCTTAAAATTGTATAGTGATGCATTCTTCAAATCATGACCATCTAAATTCACCTCTCAGAAGCAATTTCCTGGTAGCTAAGTTATCAATGCATTTGCCAGGCATGCAGAAGGTCATGGCCTCAGCCCCTGCCCTGGACATGATCAAAGTTGAGACACAAGAAGAAATTGTATAATTTCTTCTCAGTAAAGGAGCAATTTCACTTTCACTTCCATGCAGTTCATAAGATCCTAACTGCAGGGTCACAATGGCTCACTTTTAAGAAACAATGAGTTTGAGGTAAAAGATCTAAAGGAGGTTCACATGCTATTCATAAGCTTTTAGTTGATGTATAACACTGTTAAATTAGATAATATTTAAATCTTTGTAAATTCTGCAGTCATGGAATTGCTGTATTTTTAATAACTGACTTCTATACAATTGAGCCAAAAGTCAAAAGCTGCTTTTCTTTTTACAATATTGTAGGACATTTTTCACACTGGTAATGGTGGCCACAGTATGGGAAATCTTCATTTGAAAACCAGTGCAGATTTTGCAATTTTGGATGAGGTACAGCTTGCACTGCTAAAGGAGATAAAAATCTTCACCAGAAGAGAAAATGCCCTGCAACTGTTTAGGGTAAGGGTTTTATTTGATATTCGTATACTTTAGGTCCTCAACTGCTTATTTTTTGGTATTACCTCTGCCAGCAGTTAATGTTTTTATCAAGGTTTGTTTTTCTGTTTGTCTGTCTGTTCATTAGCAAGATACCTAAAAAATGTACGGATGTATTTTGACAAACTTTTTAGGACATGTGCGACCTAGGATAAGGAACAAATAGTTAATGTTTTGGGATGATTTGAATCAAATCCACTATGCTAGATTGTTTGGATAAGTGATCTGTAGGTACAACTTCTTCAGTACTTTTATAACAATCAAGAAGCTTTCTTGGTCCAAGACTACATTTGATGAGAGCTCCTTCAGACCAAGATAAGTTTGAATGAATGATCATTCCTCATGATTAAGCTTTTGTACATTGAGGCTCTGATATTGCTTTGTCATATTCATAAATGAATGGTCTGGTGAATCCTCAGCATTGATGATCTCTTGATTAAGCAATGTAAAATTGGTATGAATTCACCACTGTGTCAATGGCAACATAAAACATTTTCCATTTATACCTCTCCACTGCAATAAAAAGAGTGGTATGGTTGAAAGCTTTCATCTTGCATCCTCGGTCCTTTCATCAAGAAAGTGTTGCTCTTCTATCCCCTCCTGCATAACCATTTTGCAATGTCAAAAACATACTAAAACTGTTGTGAAATTACCTTTGTCTGTGCTGTGTGACACAGTTGAACAAGTTTAAGAAGGATCATTCCTTTATATTACAATTAAGATAATACTTGAGGAGTATTTAACAAAATTTGGCAAAAGACATCATGGTCAGTATGGTCTGAAGTTAGTTATGTTTATCCTCTAGTCCTTGGCATTAGTGACAGTTTCATTACTGTGAGCTGCTGACTGGCAGTTTTTCAGAGTGTCAATAAAACAATTGAATAGGTTGTCAACTTTTACAAAGAAGACATTTTGATGTGACCACTATCTTGTCATCAGGATCATTTGGGGTTTGTACATTGGCAAAACAGTGACTAATTTTTGCTTCTCTTGTATTTGTACATACCCTTCAATCTTGTGACTGAGAAAAGAAGCTGTATTGTTTCTCTCTAATGCCAGCTAATGCTTTTGCCTCAATAGACAAACCAAAGGCTCCATGATGACATGATTGCAAACCTGGTCAGATGGCCAAATATAAAGAAATTGTCAATTATGTTTTTGAAGCAGCAAGTTTACTTCTTTGTTCTCCCCTTTCATTACAGACACTGCATTCTAAGACTGCCTACTGCACTGCTCAAACTTATATATATATATATATTTAAACTTCTCTTCGGCATTTTCACAATTCTATTTGCTAAAGCATCTTGTACCCTTTGGACTGAAATTAGCTGCCTACCTCTAAAGTATACCTGGGCAAGTACAGCTAGTATTTGGCTATGTATGAATGTATTATTTCACAGCTTTTTGCATGTCTTCATTTTTTGTGGATAAATCTGCCTGATTTTAAATTTTTTGATGGTTTTTTTTTATACTCTGAGTATCATCTGTCTTTTTTGTTAACATTTAGCTCTTACAAGTTTAGCTCTTACAAGTTTATGTATGAAAAATGTCCGGTATAGAATCTAGTGCAAAATTTTCAGAAAGTGCAAAGTTTAAGCTCTCGTAAGAACAAGGGACACTTAAAATTGTAAGATGGGTATTGCCATTCTGGAGGAAGTGGCACCACATACCTACAGATCATTAGACAGTTTCTTTGTTTGGTTATCTAGTCTACTAATCACATTTTGTGGCATTATGGCACAGTTGTTTATGTAGTGTTGTAAATATGAAAGTATAAGAAGAGCAGCTGACACAGATAGAATGAAGTAAAAGGTCAGATAGAATTCCTTTAAAAAGATAAAATATGCTGGAAATTTTCTGAAAAATTTGACAAACCTCTCAACAGGGGGGCTGCTGCCCCGAGCCACAGTACCTCTGGATTTACTTTTCACATATAGATTATATTACTCAAGGTTTTAAATGGACTATCAATCATAAGTTAAATGTAAATAGTTTTCAGGATTTGACTCTTTTCCTCTTTGTCTTGTATTGCATGGACCAGTTAATGTACCAGCTTTTACTGCTTGTGGTATCAAAAGTAAATGAAGCTGTTTTTGTATGAACTATTTGCCATTGTTATTTTTTATACTTTTCTTCAGGTACTGCTCTGGATTCATCTGCTGGGGACATTCCTTGCATTACTGTCTATCTACCGATACTCAGCTGTTTGGACTGGTATACACTTGTATATATATATATATATATATATATATATATTTGGCCTTCATGAAATACAGTTGTTTCTGCCCGTTTTGAAAACTTGTTCACTCACATAGAACTGATGTGACTTTGTTGTGTAAAGTAGCTTCTTATTCATCAATGTTATTAGCCTTGTGTGGTTATTAATAACCTTAAAGTATAATCAAGGTAGATTTTAATCAGGATGCTTTGGTCTGTGATTTTGGTGATTTACCAATTATGCCACCATTACCTATGTTGCACTTTTACATTCTTTCTCATTTGAAATGTTACATACGCAAAAAGAAATAATTATTAATAAAATTCTTTAATGTTGTTTTTGTCATGTTATAGAAACCTCTGTTCCTTGTTTGCTACTAAGTGGACCTTTGCCACTTTTTGTAAACAATGCTTTAACTTTATAGACCCTTCTGATTATACAAACACTATTTTCTGTTACCCATTCACAGGTCTTTTAGTCTGGTATGGTTTTCAATATTGTCCAGCATACACTAGAGTTGGTGGATTTACTGGCAATATCAGTATCAGGTAACTATGTATTTTGGCTTCTTTAAGCTGGGTAGACAACAGATAACCCACAGGTAATACTTGTCTGGCTCACAAGCCTACACAGTCAAATATTTATTTGTGACAGGCTGGTTACATTTGAGTCAAGGCCACCCATTAGATAGATGTGTTTGGTTTATCTCTAAATAATAGTGCAAGGCGTAATGTGCATTCCAGATTAACAGATTATCATCTTGGTGACAAACATCCACCACCCAAGACGGATTTTTGACATTAAATAACTAAGTCAACAGTGCAGAATAAAATTTGCATGGTTATGTTTTCTGTTATCTTCGTGACTTATGTTTTTGTACAGAACTTTGTTGGATGTTTTGATTAAAAGACAAAAAATTGGTATGATTTCAATTAGGGGCATTCCATTGGAAGAATATGTTTATTTATACTAGTTGTTAATTTATCAGTAAATTCTTATTGCCAATATCATGGCCCTTTACAAGTGTTAAACTAAAATGACTGTGTCCACCTCCCGTCTCTTCACATGCCTTTAATGACTTTTGGTCGTTCCAGTTTTTTCCTTGCATATAAAAATTCACATTTGATATTTGATGAGTATACTAGAGATTTCATTAGAGATATGTCAATCATACCATGTTATAAGGCTCTTTGTTTCATTCAACTTGATAATCCTCTGGGAAACTTTGGCCCTACATTCCACAATATTGCACATAAAGTAAAATTTTGGTATAGCTTAACCCCTTTGCCATTGTTTTTAAAACCGTCTCTGTTTAAAATCACACTAAGAAAGCTAATAAAGTGTTTGGGGTTGATGATGAATTGTGATCATAATTGATGAGTGGGGTCCACTGGTACATGCCCATAGACTTTAGAGGATAGTGAAATATCAAATCAGAATGTTTGAACTTTTAATGTGTAAAAGAGTAGACTGATGCTGTTCACATGTAGGTGGTAATCTGAATAGTTACTTTGTAACAGTTACATACATAATTATACCAATTTCATATATCTTATTTAGAAATACAGTTTAAATGAATAGAAGAAAAATGAGTAAACATTTACATTTTATGTTGTTGTTGTTATTGTCATGGCATAGGTCTGGATTCTTTGAAAGGTTGGGGAATAGTGTGATAGCAATTTACATGACTCCATTCCACAAACTGCATTTTACTAGGACATTAAATGATTCTTGAAGGACCACTGCCATCTCTGAATCTTGGTTTTATGGGAGAGGGTCCCGTCTTTTGCTCTCTCAACTTTCCTCCTTTTTCTTCCTCGACTTGGGACCGGGCAATGGTGGAGCTATTTACATTTTATGAGTGTTATTTCTACCTGTGTCTGGCTATCTGTATGTTGAGTTGTCATGGTTATGTATTGTTGTCATGGCTACGTATTGTTGTGATGGTTATGTATTGTTCTCATGGTTATGTATTGTTCTCATGGTCATGTATTGTTGTCATGGTTATGTATTGTTTTTGCCAGATGTAGACCTTAATATCAATGAGATTGGGTGTCAACTTGACAAAGGTCTGTCTACAATGAATATCTGAATTTATATAAAGGCATCTTGCAAAGTATATTGTTGGACAATCTAAGTTCTAAATTCTGATGTGTGCAAAGAAATGTAGGTTTATTTTCTTTTTTTCATGGAAATGATAGCGCGGCCACATCACCCATAATGTGGGCCTACAATTACTTAAATATTTGACATTTGCCAGATAATTAGTAGTATATAAAGTTTTCTTCCAAAACATGACAGTTTTTCCCACTTTGTTAGTCATTTCTAAATGAAAGATGACAGGTGATGTAATTTGCTTATGCTTGTTTCAAACTTGATTTTTTTATCCATTTATTTAAGACTGTGTGTACTCCAGCACATTAATAAAAACATAAGAGTGTCAAAGTATGAATGGCATCATGACGTTTCAACATGATAAGTAACGAGAGTACAGGTTTTGTGTGTTCAGTACATACGTGATGGTACCAAGTTGTATTTGAATGGAGACAATAAAGCTAAACTGTCTTATGCTGGGTCCTTTAGAATCATTTTATCTAAATTCACTGTCATTCTTGAGATTCCCAAACGTCTATGGAGAAAAGGCATCAAGAGTCTTTTAACAGAATTGTCGAAACACATCGAATAAGAGTTTATCCTGTTACAATGAATAAGCAGCGAAATCAGTATGCAGAATGGGCATGATGGATTGTCCTAATACCGTCAAGGCCAAAAACTTTTCCAAGTCTTATCAATTACTGCCTTCAGATGATCTTTCATCTTACCGTTAGATATTGATATGGTAGTATACCATTCTTTTGTAATTGATATTGATTTGTTTCTAATTTATAGGCTGGCTAAGGCCTATTTTGAAGACGAACATGGACCATGGAAGCCTTGGTGGAGTAGGATGTACCTTTATCCTCTTCCATGGGAACGGTAGACGTCTGTAGACTTCGTTTGATCATGCATGGACATCACTACCGTCATCCTTCACTATAAATCAACTTGCTCTAACCCTTAAAAACGTATCTCTACTTATCATACCAAGCAGATCTTATTAGGTTCATATCAACTACGAAAAATGCCCAACATACATGCATAAGTCATTCACATTACTTTGAAAAGAAATCACAAGAAGCTAATTTTGTTACCTCAATCTCCTCTTTTCGGTTTTATGTCGTTTCCTTTGTTGAGTTCGATTTCTGCTTCCAACTGCTTAATAATCATTACTTGTCCGAGTGGTCTCAGCATCTTTCGTTGACCTTCATCATTCCATGAAGCACGGATGTACGTAATTGGCTTTTGTGTGACATCATATATTTCGTCACTCATTCCTATTATATGCAATCGTGTCATATCGACAAGAGGCTGAATGCTTCTGCTTCATTCAACCAAGTATTGCCCTTGATTTTGAACTGCTTTTATGTTGTTGATGATTTCTTTCTTTTCTGCTGTTAGAAAATAGAAGCGTGTGAGTTTCTTTTCGGTTAGATTCTTTTGTGCACATGAGTCAAAGGCATTTTAGTGACTTTGATGTATCTGCATTAGCAGTAAAATGATTTCCAATATTTCCTAACTGCTTTTTTGGGCCCAGTCATTCAAGAGACTAAGTTTTCTAAAAAGAGGTTATTTTAACCCGACACTCGTAATTTGAACAAGCTCAAATCTCTCTGTGTTTGATGCACATTGGAGTACGTATTACTACTGCATGTATTTCTTTAAACAGTTTAATCAATCGCAAGTATGGAAACTAAGTGCTTTTGTTGCTTAGAAGTGGTACAGCCATATACCCTCTCTCTCTACCCACATTGCTTCATATGTTCCTCTTAGTATTGCGTTGGCCTTTGTCCTTTGTTTATAATACAAGTATGCAATGCGTCTTTTGTTTATTGTATTTGCGTACATATATTTTGTATGGACATGTCTTCCTCATTCCGGCATTGCTATCTTGAAATGGTTTTCCTTAGCGAACTTGGTGACTGTTTGACCACTACGTTCTTGTTTCAACTATCCATTGCGCTGGAGTCTGCATCCTGTAAAGGATACCCAAGCATGGGAGTTGCGTAATTTCCTCGTTACTGCTGTCGCCATCCAGTTCCTACCGGTGTCTTATATCTCTTGCGTCAGTTGAACTCTGCTGCAACCATTTCATCTGTGAGCTCTTTTTCTGCGAATTGTGCAATTATGTTGATCACTTCCAAATGCGATAAGAAATCAAGGATTTAGAGGCAAATGTACAATGCTGTGTCTAATTTTGTTTCATGTTGTCTGTTACAGCCGTGAATACTTTCTCGTCACGTATGGGATTGGTGTCATTCTCAATCTCGTTGCATCAGTTGTTATGGGCATCTTTGTTCTGATTGACGTGATCGTAAGTACCAACATATTGTTTACTAAAGTTTGTGATCATTTATAGGTGTAAACTGGACATTAAATTATTTTTTATTTACTGACTTAAAGTGGACAGTAAATTATTTTCGATTCAGCTGATTGCATGTAAAAATTACATTTGATGGCCAAGATAGTTAAACCAAAACCAATTGTACCCTGAACAGGTATAGAGACTTCTGATAGACCTCTTTCTCGTAAAGGCTTACCACCACGATTTCCAAGTTTTGTTGGGGGTCAAATGCTCTTCGGTCTGAAAGTTGTTGCCTTACCCCCACTTTAAAGAGGAAGACAATCCTAAAAATTACCGACCTGAAAAGTAGTACGTAGTAACAAGAAGAACCGGATGTACAGAAGAAAGTGCGCTGATGGGGCATTTTGTTTGCCTAAAGGTGATAAATTTAGAACTTTCAGTTTTTATTTTCTCTATACTTTCTCTTGTATTTAATTATTGTGAATTGACATTACGTTAGGTCGTTGCATGTAGTAATACGGCATCGTTATTATGCCCCCGTGGCATTAGACTATTTTGTGCTACTTAAATTGATCAAGACCTGCAAAATACTTGTCGGCCCTAATTTGGTAATGAAGTCTCAAATATTTTTGTCAGTAGCTGTAAACAGTGTTGTAAATTGCAGTAAATTGTGTGATTCACCTTGCTGTCGTTATCAAGCAACTGCCATGTTATTGTTCTATTTCCCTCGAAACGAGCATTTCGAATCGGCATTCGTTTTGTCTCCCAACAGAACCATGGTTGTGCTGAATTCAAGGGGGACTGTGCTCATTTGAATGTCTGGTCAGGTAATGACATGCTGCTTCTTTAGTGAACTATTTTCGTGCTTCCAGGATAATAGACTGGTAAAGTGTGACGTCACGAATTTTGATCGTAAATTCTCATAGAACTCAAAAAAATTAACTGATTGATCCAATTATATTTCAATTTGACGAAGATTGCCTGCGATATGGCAACTGGAAACCACTGTATTACCAGCTTGGTTCATCGCATCATAAACCAGGCTTGAAATACAGTGCTTTGAGAGGGAATGAAGTGACTGCGATATGGCTTGTCTCTGATAATATTTTATATGTTGTGGAAAATTTTACACTTAGGGTCATTGTAAGATATACTTGTAAAATATGTGGTTTAAATTCAGAAATTCAAAAAATAGACTTTTATCACTTAAGTACTCTGTAAAGCAAACAAGAAGGTGCAAATGCTGGTATGTTCTGTAGGGCTTAAATTGTATGATGTCAAATGATGAAGGCCACATTTGCGAATTTTGCAAAAGATCGATGACTTTTCAGCTCAGTTGTCTGGAATTGTCAGACTATCTACTCTGCACTGAGGCATTTTGCTGTTTGTTCTAGTATGAATGAGTAACCTTGTACTTATGTTCATTTTGTTAAATGACTCCAATTTCGCGCTTTATGGGCGTCAATTCAATCAAAACCAGTCTTTAGATCTCATTATGAGCTAATTAAGAGATAATTAGCTGATACAAGTTACAAACGTTTGTGTGATTAACACCTTTAAACCTCACCATTGCATAGTACTAGTTCAAACTCTGTACCAGTGTTACAAGAAATCACAACGGCTAATATCCCAGAAGGTCATGCTTATAGTATACACACATTGCAAATAATTAACCATCGATCAGATGAAAGTTGTATACTTGACATATACCGTAAAGAAACACGAAAGCATCAGACAAGAAAAGATTGAGATTAAAATAATTAATTATAAAAGGAGATCCATTCGTTTTATTTAATTCTTGGCATTTCTCAAATCTTGTTTCTTCATTTTCAATTAAAGTTTTTGGAATAAATGGAAGCCCGTGATGCCCACTTGGTTGTTTCGAGCTTAAATCGTTGCGTATTTATCTGACAGGAGAGACGCTTTTAGGTTTATTGCATATCGGTTATTTAAATTATTTAAATAATAATATGTGAAGTTGAAAGTTTGTTGCATGTATGCTAAATAGTTTTCTTGTTATTCTGATTTGCTTTAGTTTGTTTCTACTTTGGACAATCAATTTTTCTCATCCTGAGTGACATTTTTGTAGTCATTCTTTTCAGAAACTTTAAAGTTGAGGTACGTTTTGTCCGTAAATACTACATACTTTCCTTAGAGCTTTTATATCTATCTTAAGTCATTTTTATACCCATTCCATTACTTAAAAAACATACGTTTGCTGGTTACTTCAAAACGCTTAATTCAAGTTATCTGAGTAGTCCTGTTTTGAAGCAAGTCCTGTGTTAAAATGACGAGAAAAGATGCACAAAGATATCTTGATCTATGTATTACTTGGTTAGTTTCCTCCCTCAATAAACAACTTTTCAATGCCAATCTCAGTCTCTCGTCGTTTTTCATTTCCATTATTTATCTTTTTGTTCTTTGATCTTTTCCCTTGTTTACCAATAGCACTTGTTTATTATGCAACGTTGGTTAATTGTTAGGTTACTTGTTTTTCAAGGTTAAAGAAACATATTTACATATACAAATTTGCTACAAGGTGGTGGCTGTTGATGGTGAACATTCCTAAACGAACGCATGCTTGAAATTTGTTGTCTTTTTGTCTTATCGCACGAAGAGAAGACATCTTGATCACGTCATTTATTGTCGATATTTTTTCTGCATACATATCACCATGGAATATGGTAGATTCTTGTAAAGTATAAAACTTCAGTCAAGTCAGATGTAAAACCATTTCAATAGACGAAACCATTTCAACAGACGAAAGCTGTTTAATAGCCGGAAGCGGAATTGTTTAAATGGAAACTGTCTTACAAATCAAAAACTGTCATCCTTTCATCTTTTTTTTCTCGATAATTGTTTTATATGGTCATTTGGTATCTAGAAGTGATTGTTGTATTACTGTAGAGACCAAATGATGATACTTTTTGATGACACAAAACTTAATCTTGTTTGGTAGTTACCACTTTTAGAAATTTGTGTGAGAAAATGCGATTTTTTCTTTTGAATGTGAGAACTTTGAGAGTGCAGAAGAAATGATGATGAAAGACAATCTTAACGTATACATATGCAACCTATGCATAGTGTATCAATTCGCGCAAAAATTCTTATTGAGGAATTTTGTAACAGATCTTTACAAAGTAAAACTCACTTTCCAGGGCACAAATCCTTGAGTATGTAGCCAATTGTATGCTATTTATCATGTCCTTGATTATGCGTTTTATAGTATGTATAAAATGCATACATATTATGAGCAAACGCGGATTCTGATTTGTAAATGCAATATGATATTTATTTATCGATTTATTCTTCCTACGTAGGTTGGGGATATTATTGAATATTATCTGGTCCAGAACAAAGATGTTAGTAAAGTTTTGAAAGCTGCTAAGCTTGGGAGGTATATGACTAAGGATGTTTCTATTTGTCATTTCTGATAGTCACGGTGGGTTTTATGACACCGGACATTCTTCGGATGAGGTATTTGACCTGTTAGTAAAGTTTTGAAAGCTGCTAGGGTTGGGAGGTATATGACTAAGGATGTTTCTATTTGTCATTTCTGATAGTCACGGTGGGTTTTATCACACCGGACATTCTTCGGATGAGGTATTTGACCTTGATAATTTAAAGGTCTGTTGGCATTAATGGCAATAGGAAAATGCCTTTTAATTATGTTAGAAGTGCTTGGACTTATACTTTATATTAAACCCAAACCGTAATCCGTAGTATAATAAGTTACAGATATGATTGAAGTTATTGCTGCAGATTACTAGACAGTACATAGAAATGTTGAGTTTTCCAGAACATTTAATGAAACAAAATAGTTAATTTTAGATAAGTGCGAATGCCATTTGAGGGACGTGATGTTAAGAATAATGAAACTACAAAATAAAGAATTTGTAAATTCATCTACTTAACTGTGCGCAGATTCTCTCAAAGACATGGAATATTTAATGCAGCTATAAATGATCCAAATTGTTTGTGTAGAAATTCCACTCATTCGCTTTTCTTTGTCAATTACTTTAATTAATAAAAACTGCAGACCGCTAAATTGGGTGAGTATTGGTAAAGAATTGTAAAACACCACAGCACACCTGATCCAAACAACATGTTACTCTTTAGGAAAGGAACAGAACTTATAGGAATATCATATTGGCGTTTCCCTTAATGTTTTCAATTTTGTCCATGACTTGTCTTATGGTGTTCTCCTTCGCGAACTTTTTAAATTGCTTTCCTGATCACACGTGCGGTTTGTAAACCTATTTTAGATTACCTTTATTTAACGTTCGTTGCTTAACCCCCTGTAGGTTGAAAGAGAAAAGAAATGCTGCTTTTGAACTCGCTAGTCTGGCTGCTACTGGAGATGATGCAAAGTTCAGGATTGTCAATGACGAAGGGTAAATTGGCTTATTTTTCTTCATCGGTATCAGGTGGTTTAGCTCCGAATCTCGTACTGATAGAGGGAGGATGGTGCCTGACATTTTGTTTTACTTTTGAACAAGACTGGCAAGCGGATGGTAAATTTAACGACAGTCACTTGGAAATGAATTTTGCACTATTACATCCTACGTAGAATGGTGTTTTCTTTCATCCAGCAACTATCAGAAGTGTCCTTACTCGTTAAGTAAATCCCCCTCGGCATGTCGCTATTGAAGAAGACTACCCTGTAGCAATATAAGCGTTTCTCATTTTCTGTTTTGTAGCTGTAGAAAGCAGTCTTTTGCAGACCAATAGCCACTGACGTACAGCTAAAGCTAGTAATCCAACGACAGTTGAGGGTGATGAATGTAAAGTCATAGTTCTACTCAAACTGACATGATAGGTTATGAATTCCATTATTGGCAAAATGACACACATCGTTCTTCAAGGAATGTGTCCTGATATCCCTATTCCTGTGTTGTGTAACGGTTTAAGAGTGAGCATCAAAATGACTTGGTGATGATCTGAAATAAATATTCTTTTTGTGGACAATGAAGTCATGGGTTGGTGTATATGTACGGCGTTATCCTGACAGCAGCGAGAGTTAAATGTTTGAATGCACTGCATTTATACAGGGTACCATATTTGCTGAAATACTCGTATTTCCAAGTTACATTCACTTTTCTATTTCCTTTTGAAGGCTGCAAGTGTTGATGAACTTAGCCTTATGCTCAGATGAGGTAAAAATATATTATGTAACATTTACAACTGTCTGAAGCTTGTCTCTTTGCTGTGCTTAACTTTCTACAAAATGTGCTAGGTTGGTTGCTAGAGCGATCACTGATGTAAGTTGCTTTAAATGCGAATGGAAAAACCATCGTGTTAATAACGTCGCCACCGTACTATAGTGGATAAGACTACGTCACCACATACAAAATGATGTGATCTCAATTTCACGTAATTTCCTTAACCCTGGCTTGGGAATCAGCTGCGCTCGATAACGAGTATGCTACAAAAAAAAAACCAGCGAAAAAACTTATTTGATCATAAATATCAGACAATTTACTCGATTTATTATTTCCTAGTTTTGAAAATTTCATTTGGTAATCATTAACGAGCTCAGTGTTACTATCGAGAAACTAGTATGCCATATATTTGCTAAATTTATTTGGTATTATTATTGCATTATAGCCCACGCAAGAATATGCAACGGAAGCCCTTGCAGAAATTTTAACAGTATCGTCAATACAAGTAAGTTTTTTTTTATTAGAAGTGTAGTTTTTGTGTAAGAAATTAAACGGCTAGTATAGATTTTATCCCGTCAATTGGATTTATTGAGCAAGAAATGCAACTGTGAAACTTTCGTGTCTATAGGCACATGGTAGACACGAACTAAAAGCATGGTAGACACGAACTAAAAACATGGTAGACACGAACTAAAAGCATGGTAGACACGAACTAAAAGCATCGTAGACACGAACTAAAAGCTTCCATGAATGAACATTTAGGTTGTTAAAGGTGATGTGTTTTCATTCATGTACTTTCTCTATTGTGTGCGGGGAACTCTCGAGCACTGAAAAATTATCTTGGTACTTTTATTACGGTGAAGATAATTTGGTCTTATCGCATTGCTGTTATGCGTTGTTTACACTCTATGGAGTGTTCTGATTAACAAACTATACGACAAATGTGTATATAGCCTCGAGTTGAGACTGAGTTTATATTTCATCTACCTTTTTATCTTTATAATGTATGATTTTGATTGTTTTTGACACTCATCATAGCTTCACTGTTGTCTACTGTTACCTTATACTCTTATTTTCTTTTCTAGGACCAGTTTATTGAACTCGGAGGTGCGAGAACGCTGTGTGCGTTGCTTCATAGCAAAAGTGAGCGCCTCATGTCGGAAGCAGTAATGGCCATTTCATACATCGTTGCTGACAGTGAAAGCAACAGGCATGCAATCATTGCTGATAGCGGGTACGATTTTTATAGAGAATAATTTTGCTGTAAGACTATTGGTTTGGCTTTCACTGCTAAAAAGTTTACTGTATATGAAAAAGGTTGACAAGAACCTAAAGTGAGGCCTGCGCATTTACTGTTAACCTCTATTCCATTTCAATAGTGATGGAGACAGGTTTTCACCCTCATTGTTCATGATTGTTGTATGCATCAGGTTTATTTCGATGTAAAGACAAATAACAAATGAATATCAGAAGTACACCCGGCTTTGGGCCCGTCTTTTTAAAGCAAATTTTCCACAAGTTGCCACATTGATTTTAGTATCAATAACCACTAAGATGGTTAAATCGCCAAAAGATATCAATAGGTTGTCATGTCTACTAAGACTGTCATCAGCACATGCTGTTCAAGTCCAAGGAGTCGATTCCTGTTTGAAATTATCTTGCTTACGTTGTTTTCTTTTTTGTGTACTTTTTAGAATTGAAGATTTGGCTCACGCCGCAGAAAAAGGTATCTACAGCATTGAACTTTTAGATTAAAAAGTTAAAGAGATGCTATGGTAGATTGATGTTCTCTTAAGCAAGCTTTTGTTTCCCGTTGATGTGTTAAATGGTATCCAGAGGAACTAAGAACGATTAATTGATGTAATATTCATCTATATTCCCAAATATAACTGGAAAGATTGATCAACATTGGTGAAAATGAGCCAATGGGTCAATAAGAGACGGTTGTGGGACTCGGAGTTCGTGCGACAAACCAACACAAAATTCATTTTCTTCGTAAAAATTGCTGTTTGGCAATATATTTATACTGATGTTTTGACATTTGGAGTATACAGTTTATATCGTTTGTCAATCTTTATCATTTCAGCTCTTTTGTCTTCTTTTACGTTTAGGTTCTCTTCAAACTGGTAGAATAGTTGCTGGTATATTTCTTGAGCTGGCATTCAATGCTGACATTCGAGCTCATCTTACGACTCAGGTCGTTGCAGGTATGATGTTTGCTATATTTTGGCAATAGTCGATAATAATTTCACGCATCGCATGTATACATGCGCGTTTACGTAACCTGAGGCCGTTTATCATCTTTCTATTTCAGCAACTACTTTGGTTCACTTGTGCAAATCAAAGGACACAGAAAGTGAACGTCTTGCTTTGCAGACCTTAGAGCTCTTGGCCATAGAGAGTGCTGATTTCATTACGGAAAGGGTATTTATTATGCTATTATAACTGGTTATTACTCAGTTCATTATCCATTAATGTTAAATTTTGTAACTCTAGCGGACATTACTCGGGTTTTTGCGAGAGAGATATTATGATCATTACACTGGTGTCGTGAAATCTAAATATTTTTATTATTTAGGACCCATTCGTGTTAAAATGTACTTCTAGTCGAAAGCAACGGGGATTCTAAACCCTATAAAATCGAGGACAGACCTACAAATGTCGTTCTTCTTTACAAGTGGCCTTTATCCGTTCCACTTGGTTATCAGAAATGAGTCCTTCCCTTCCCGCCAGAGCACTCGCTCTCGGTTTCCTAAGTATCATAAGTATCAACCTTGGGTTAATTTTCTGTATTTTAATCACGTTTCGCTTGAATACAGTCGTGAAGATTATTGTTAATTACTCGTACTGTTTGTAGTTGAAGAAAAAGTTTGGCAGTTTCCCTACTGGTATTTAATATCTTATTTTAAAAACCGCAATTCTCGAATCAGATCAGAACAGCCTCAAAATTGTTATTTTGTTTTCATTACATTTTGGTTTTCTTGATACAACCCTTTTTATATTGTGGTGAGGTTTTTTTCATATTCCAGGACGACCTTCTTTCGTTTTTGATTTCATTACCAAAAGTGACAAACGATGAACAACTCTATCTCTTGGGAGGGAAGATTTTGTTGTACTATGCTGAGACGGAGTCAGTAAGTTTAGTTCTTTTTTTACCAATTAGTGTATTTTGAATATCGAATAATTGAGTGGAACAAAAACTTTTTAATGGATTTGCCTGAGATATTTGGTCAGTATTACCAAATTGTGTTTCCCTTTGATATGATTTAAGCGTTGCATACTCTAAGATCAATACGAGGCTATTGTTTTCCCGTATTAGGATACATTTCTACATAGCATTGTAGTACTGGGTAAAGATTGTTTACTCGAAATACACAAAACTTGTCTTGTGCGTGTAAATCCTTGGTACAATATCAGTTGCAGAAATTAAATAGGAAGCCTCTCTTGATGTCGTACGCATATAAGTTAATAAGAGTTTCTTTCGTTAAGCATGCAAATGTCACTGTCCAGATGTTCAATGTATCTCAAGTTCAACCAGATGTACTTTTGTTTGTGGAGATTGGCCGTTGCGGACCCAAACCCTCTCCAGCAGCAGTCAGTCACGATGGGTCGTAGAAAAGAGTGCTGATATTAATTTTTCCGTGTAACACTGTTACTAGAAAAAAATGTTAAATATCGTTCACATTTAGTACAGGTTGATATTAGGCCTGTTCCTGCCATGGAAGACGCAAGTTATTGTATTTTGTTGTTTCTCGAAGTTTTGATAAAAATTCACAACAAAACGTTCAACTTTAATTCACTTGGCTGTCTTTGAAACACTTACAATAGTTTAAAAATGGCTTTAGCAAAGCAATTTCCTCCTGCTCATACTCGTGTGCTTGTAATATTTTTTCTGTTTTTCATCAGTCATGCCGAAAGCTTGTCGAGAGTCAAGGATTGAAGGACACCTTGCTGCAATTTGCCATGAGCCCTGATCCAGTCCTCCAGAACGTCGTAGCCAAAATAATCCTTGCTATGTTGGAAAATGCTGATCGTTTTGGGTAAGCATGCTGTTTATCTTAACAATTTTCTGTCGTAAACAAAGAACTAAAGTATTTCCTTAGGTCTTGTAACCCATTTGAGTTTTGATTCGAGATACAGTGTGTACAAGGTGATTTCAAACTTCCCCCGTGACGTAATTAGCTTGTTGAATAAATCTGTTAGTGTTTTCTTGTTTGGAAGGTGGCGATTTCTGTAACTGGGTCGTGGTATCTAATTAAAGTCATTAAGCAGGGAAGATTGGCGATCAGGAAAATATTAGTACGAAAACTTTTGAATGTGATTAAAATTCTGTTGTTGTAGGCCTATGGTAGTTTTGGTGCCAATAATTTTTTAGTAGTTAATGGTTGTCCACCAGTGACAGGCTCCACTGACTCTATAAGTGTTTGTTTATTATAGTTCCCCTGTCTTTTGTACTGTTTTAGGGAGGAAATTTTGTGTATTGGAATAATTGAGGTCCTCACTTACCTGCACGACAACTGCCTTGATCGTGATGCCTGGGAAATCGCCGAAAAAGCAATCGACGCCCTTCATAATCTTACAATCAAACTGCAGAAGAAACCGTTAAAGAAACAGTCGTCAACAACATCTTCAACAGAGAGCGGGACTACTAGCTCCAGTTCGTCAAATTCTGTTGGGAAGGCGCCACTCAAAGCACTCTTGAAGAAAGAACATGCGGATTGACTTTTGCGATAGAAAAACATCAGACGTGTGAAGCATCAGGCTATACTAACTGGTCGTTGCCTATTTTAGTGAATAGCAAGCAATATGTTTTAAGGCTAAGGTTTTCTTTATGCAAATGTCCACCACTTACGAGAACAATTCAGGAAGACAATTGATTGATGAAAAGTCCCACAGCAATCTACGGGTGCAAAGTAGAAAGGCCAAGCCACACAAGACGCACAGATAATGTTTTGTGGTATATAACACTGGGCTGTATTCAAAAAAGAATTCTTGCAACAAAGACATCACCAACATTTCCCATTAGAGTTTTGCATGCTGATTCCAGAAAGCATACTCTTTTTTTCAGGGAGGTTCCTTTATTTATGTAATAACCGACGCTAAATTATCCAGGTTTATCTTGCAGAAATGAGTCTGAGCCAGGCCTATAAAATTTCTGTGAATTGATATAGGTAAGAATGGGCAAACAGAGTTTGACAGGCCATTTTATTTCATTAACAAGAAACAAAGTCATGATAAATGTACGTTGCACACATACGTATATATCTGCTTACGAAAATAATTATCTTTAAGCATCGAGATCAGCTATTCTCCCTGAAAGGCACGCTTTTGCTACTTTCTCTTGTGTGTCGGTTTATAAGTGGATGTTGCCTGTCTTCTCTCAAGCAACCAGCAGAAATCAGCCATCATCATCACACTCCATTTGCCTTGATAGCCGCGTTCCATTTCGGATATATCTTGTGGAACCTCTCGCCCTCTTGTCACTGAAGTCACCTAAGCTGTCAGGAGAATATTCAAGATGGCTATGGAGGAAATGCAATTTACCTAAAACATCATAGCAATACCATGTCATCTATCTTAGTAAAGTACCGCACAAATTGCTGCTCTCAATACCTATATCATGCAGTGTGTGCTGCTTCCCAAAAGGTTTTTCTCTGGTAACCTTGAGCCTAGCAATGGTCCGGATTCTTATGACACTCCAAGATCTTGAACAAGGTCATCTAGCTCACTTTTTCCAAACAACTAAGGCCTTTTCCCGCGAATCACGTAGGGTTTAAACTCTTCATGCACATTTGCATCTTGACAGTCACCACTTCAAGAGTTACATGAACTGCTACAGTGCATATTCTCGTGACATATTGGTACTGGTATGTGATCACTAAGTGGTACAGGTGGCATAGCTATTGGAATGTTAGGATATTTAATGTGTTTCATGCCTTGAGCATTCCTCCCCGGCAGTTTCACCATACAAGAATTGCAGTCATCATGGTGATTTCTCAGTTCCCACCACACCATAGGTATACCAAATGGCATTGACTAACATTTCCCTTTAATCCAGCAGCTAAACCCAGAAATACAGTTCACAAGGCAATATGAAGAGCCCATGGCTTGTCCTGCCAAAGTAGGCACGATACAAATGTTTTACTGAAAATGTGATAGTGCGCTTCAGTTCTGAGCGTATGCACTTTCCGCTTACATAACAGAACGAGTTAGGATGGTTCCTGCAAGCTGGCAACTTCCTTCAGTTAATTTGCAACAAAACAAATAAACATAAGACACAGTCAATGATCACACGAGGACATTTTGTAAATAGAATACTCGATTCTTGCGTAGCTGATTCCCATGCCAGGATTAGGGAATTTACTAGGAAGTGACCTCTTTATGAGAGTGGGCTCACGTTACCTTCTCTCATCATTGGTATTTTGTTTGCGGTGAAGCGGGTTCCAATTCGCAACTTCTGGCTTGTAAGATCGTCGTCATATCCACTATACCACGGCACCTCACAAGGACATTACACAGTAATAATTAATACATAGCTGCCTATGCACCTAGCACTATAACAAATGCTACGTAACACAAAAAATACTACTACCACAGTGTTTAGCATGCAAAATTGGTCTTGAAAATGATATTGTCATTTATGTTACGGTTTTGATGGAGCCCAGTGTAATACATTGTCTGTTAACTGGACGCCTGTAAAAGGTACTGTAATTTGAAATCCAAGTCGACGATACAATTAAATCTGTTTGCCATGACTAGTCAACCCTATAATCAATCTACACGTAGCGTTGAGTAATTAAATACACTCAGCTTCATCTGCAAACTGCTTAAGCTTGGTGTGCATGAGACTGTACTGGTATGTCGCAAAATAGGTAGTTGGGCCCAAAGTTGCATTTTAATCTAGTCTTCAGAAAATTTGTTGATACTGAGTATTTCTATATATTGGTGTGTGCAAACGATCACTGAGGTGAGTTTCTGGCAGCTGGATGGAATTTAGGATAAGGTTGTAATAACACTCTCCTTCTCTGCCATTGAAATGCACTCCCACGTTGTTGTCATACGATGTAATGCCGGCGGTTTGTTTTATTTGGATGCAGAGGAAGATTACGAGAATAAGGTAAGCATACTTTGATATTAATGAGTATTGGTAAACATCACAAGTTTTTTTAATGCAAACTAATACTTAGAAGGAAGATTTGAATTGTTTCACGTTGATTTTTGTGCATGCATAAGGTCCCCTTTCGTATTACTGTCCTAGGAGCTAATGGGTATCATCGTAAATCCTGTACTGTGAACTGATACTGGTCTCTTAAAGTGGCTTGGTTTATGGCTTTTATTTGCTCATCAGTAAGTGCGTTAAGGCACACAGTCCACGTGTTGTTGTGATGATGGGTATACACATTTTAAGTGAACGTGTTCCCACATTTGCACTGACGTAATGGATGCTTAGAACGATATTTTGTGGAGAATAATGTAATTGACGAAACGAAAGTATCGTCTCCAAGATATTGGTTGACAGTTTCTGATGTAGAGGAACATACCTATTTGTTTTCCCTTCGTGTAATGTATTTATTTTTCCATCAGTTCATTCTGAGGAAATGTTTTACAAGGGAATCGGCTGGTCCGATCGCCTGTATCTCCCTTTATATTTGTCATACATAATACGTAAATATTCTTGCTATTAGTTTTAGTTAAACTTTATTGCTTACTTTGGCTATGTAATATATTTGTACGCTCAAAGATTTTTTGTAACATATAAGCTTATCGTAGTTTAGGAGGTGTGGTATTTTTTGAAGTTATTACTCAGCAGCAGGTTGCTGTACTATCATAATTTGGTTTCACTGTCGCGTTATTTTGTAAGCCCCTAAGCATAATGTGCATATTGTATGTCACCTTTCGTAAGCGGAATAACACAAACATTGATGGCTGACGAAAAGACTTTGGTATTAACATGATTACTTCTTCTTATCTTGCTAAACTATCCTTAACCTTTTACCTCCATAATTATTACTCCCTTCCCTTTTCCCTAAGTAGCTTGTGTTGTTCACCAAGCACTATCATTCTCCACTTTATGATGATGTTAAACCATAAAAGATGAAGACGAAAACTTAATTCAAAAATGGTGCTAATATAAACATTAAAATCGGACTGAAATTTTCCCAATGGCCGTTTCCTTATATTGACTGGCAACTCCCTTTCTGACAGATTTACGTACCCCTAAGAAGTGCAGCATCAGAGAGACAAAAATAGCACCAAAGCATTATACCGATAAACGGTTCTGGGATGACGGAACTCAAAAAGTTCGCAGAATTTCCACAAACACCAGCAGCAGGTAGTTGAGCAACCTCCATTGGGTTTATTGAAACCAAGTACGTGTTCCAGGGAAAAGGGAATTAATAATTGCTTTCAATGCCAAGTTAAGACTTCTACACATAATGGATATTTGAGGCGCAAAGAAGTCATTTTACAATAAAGTGGGTTCCCAGTCCAACAAACCAAAAACAGAAGGTTACCAACAAGTTAAAATACAGTTGACGCTCGATCAGAGAAACATCCGTTAAGTGAAGCTTTAGATAAGTGAAAACAAAGTTGTATTCCTCTTGAACTTTACCGTACACTTTCATTAAATTGACTCGGCATTAGTGAAACCTCCTATAATTAAGAGGTTGACTAAATGAAACCAATGTTCATGGTTTCAACGAAAAATTCTTTCGCATATGTGAAACTTTTAGTTTTTGGATTGCTCGAACAATCTTCGAATGTTACAACACTCCGTATTACTGAAACTATCTGAACCTTGTGATAAGCAAAACTGCTTGCCAAAACGACTAAGGTGGCCGGAGCCAAACGAAAGTTTACTTGAAATCCAGGAATGGTACAAAAGTCCGAGGAAGATGGAATCTGGCTGCTTGCAAAACAAGATGGGGTTCCGCAAAGTACAATATCTTATTGGTTTGGAAAAGGCCAGAATTTTCAAATAAGTTGAGAGAACGTTGTCGCCTCGAAAAGATAGCGAGTGCCTTGGTAATCACTATTACTTTGATTTCTGCCTTGTATTTTCTCCCAACATCTCCCAATGATTTGTGCATATTCCTCAAGAATGCAAAGTGCAGACGTTTGGAGACATATTTAAGATGTAAAAATTGTATTAGAAAAGGAAACTTCGGACTCGTTCCTTTTTCTCTGAATGACAGTCATGGACTACCGATTTCAAAACGATTTTTCATACTTCCTGAGAGTTTAACTTATTGAGCGTCAGCTGTGTCCGTTTTGTAGTTATAACCATCAGAGTAAAACAGTATTATTAACGATAGCGATTTCTACTTGTATTACCTATGTGAAGCATAATATCTACTGTTTAAGATGCACGGTAAAAGCTAAGAGTGTGTATAAAGTCCCAATAAACTCGAAGCATGTGGAACAAACTACAAATGAAGCATGGCGTGTGTCTTGAGCCAAATCTACAAAAAGAGTAATTCTTACATTTAAAGCTTAAAATATGTATAAAATTGGTGCATGTATATTGTGTAACAAGTTACAATGATAAAATATGTACAAGAAGGAAACGTGCTCTCTTGAAATACATATATCAAGGGCAAATGGTCTACTTTTAATCGTAATCTAAGTTCAAAAATACGTATTCATTTTGACTGTAAATAGATAGCTGAAGGATGTTAACAGCTTCAATATATACACGAAACTTGGATTTATCTATTTACAAGTCATTTCAGTCAACGGTGGCGAAATGATAATCTAAAATAATGAAGCAAGATAAAAGCTCTCAGAATAGTTCACAATTTACAGCTTGTGCAAACGTTGTCGCTACCTTTGGTACAACCGGGTCGATTCAACTAGGTCGCTTTTTCAGGCCATGTGGAATCCACTCGATAAATGGGACAAGGTGTACTATTGCAATCTTAAGTTTCTAATTAGAACTGAGGGCTACAAAGACAGAGACTACAGGAGACTAAACATAACACATGCAAAAAACTACACGTGTTGCCAAAGTCAATAAAACACTTAGTTTACGACTACCATTGCAGGAATACGCCTTCTTTTACTGACTCAGACCCTGTTTACACTGGTACAGATCTAAAAGGGTACGGGTCGATTGTGGATCCGTAATGAGTTTTGTTGGCGTTTAAACTAGATAGGTTCAAATCAGTAATTTTAATGTACAGGAACGGTTCCATTCAACTGCCAAATCCTGCGTTGTGGTAAAATCGGACTATCATTTTATAACGGCCCCCAGACGCATAATTTCATCGTCTCATATCGGATCCAGGCCTGTTGGATCCGTGCCAGACGTTTACACAGGATGTGAATTGGAACGGATCCAAATCGATTCACCAAACAGAGCGATTCAAAGCTTGAACGGATCCAGTAGTTCCAGTGTAAACGTAAAACCCTTTGCTCACTTTGGTATGGATTCGTGCTATTGTATACGGGGTCTCAGTTTGGCCTCTACCTTAAAGTTACCTAACATTACAATCCCTGTATGAACTAAAAACGGTGGCAGTGCCAATGCAATGGGATTACACACAGGATACGAGAATCATGTAACTACAAACTCCAAACTTATGAAAACTTAATAACTTTTAAAGTACTTTGGAATGCCTCAAAGCCAACGGAAGAGTTTTCTTCTCAACAAGCCAATAATTAATCATCTGCTGGCAAAAGATCCTTCTCAAACTGTGAACGGAAGCTCTGCAAAAGAAAAAAAAACTTTTAAAACCTTCAGTCTGTCTCTATAACCATTAACTGCATAGCAGCTCAAAAGAAATGACGAAACACTTATCAATAGCAATAGAGTCCATGACCAGAAAAAATGGGTCATCCTCTTGCTGACGTCCCGATTACTAGACCTTCTGTTTTTTAATGATATCTCGCCCTCTCCCCCACCCTGTTCCTGTGACGTGTACATTCCCAAGCAAAATAATTTTGTCCATGTTGTCACGTTCTCTCTTGACCGTAAGTGTTACTACGAACGAGTCAACGGTAAATTTTGGTAGCTTTCAGGGGAAATTCTTCACGTTGGTTTTGTTGTTAACTTTCATAGAATTAGAAGTTATGGTCATTTGTTAAACACCAGTTCGGAATATTCAAGCTCAACTGTTAGCTTCAAGTGTTCTATCTGGTTGTAGAGGGGTTTATATGAGTACAATATGGTCAAATTTGAGACGAATAGATGTAATGAAGATTAAGGGTGGTTTATCTAGGTCATCTAACCAACAGATATCATTTTCTTGCTACTGTCAAACACCTACGTGGTCCTGCGTTGGGGTCATAGCTGAGCTCGGTGGTGGAAAGGGCCACTGCTTAAGAACGGAAAGATAAGCAGAATGTACCTATACATTTCTTGCGCTCAAAACTACAAACGGCACATGCGGTCCCACAATCCTCTAAATAAATTAGATCAATCCCTTATCAAGTTAACAATGAAAATTGCAACAAAAAGAGGTGCCACTGGATAGCCAGCTCAGTCGGCATGATTAATAACGGTTTTAGCTGGACTAGCATAAATGCTACAGTAGACTTTAGATTTTCTGCCACAATAAGTGTAAATCTAAAATACAACAAGAAAAATATACATGTTCTTACTTCACTCATTCTGCTTATCACAGATCACTGTGTTTATTCGTTTTCAGCTCTAATTTCACTTAAGTTTTTTTAAAAAACCTACATTCAATAAATTTTTCTATCGACCTTTTTTTGCCCAATGGCGGGTCTGGAGCTCCGGCGCTTACAATTATACCTTTACTTCCCTTTTATTACACAAGATCACATTGTCTTCTTCTATACGGAGGTATTACAAATTGTGCCGAATAAATGCTTTGCAGGCACAAAATAAATACCACTTGTAATAGGATACACCAATGAACAAACACCAAATAACACGGCTGGATGCTCGGGTTAAATGACTAAGTCTTTCGATCTTTCCTATGGAGCTGCTTAGCTCAGTAAGAGAGGCGTCAAATTTGCCGTGCCGAGACCCGTGTTCGATGCTCCGATGGTCAAAATTGTAGCTATACTTCTTTTTCTCACATAAGACCATCTTGCCTACGTTCTGTATGGAACTAAACATTTTCCGGTAATGGAGAATTAAACAGACTGAAGACCTGAAAACAGCAAAATGTTAACAAGGAATTATACTCCAGCGCATCTAACCTGACTGCCTTCAAGAGCATGTAGCTTCGCTGCTGTCTGATTCAATTCGCGATCAGCAAACTGAAGCTCCTGTGTAAAACGATAAGTGACGGAATGTGTAGCAAAGGCAGAAACCGTGAAGAAATTTTCCTGCTGCTATAACAAACTCACCGGAGATTTCAATTTGCGGCATTGCGTTAAAACATACTTAAAAACTATACCCACATTCGTCAGAAATCGTCACAAAGTAAGATGTATGGCAACCTTTAATAAAAAACATGGATCGAAACTAGCCAGCCATAAACAGTAAAGAAAAAGGGAGAAAAAGCCGAAAAAACTGTTTTTGGCAGTTATTTTAGCTTTGCAAGCACGAGGTGCCTGTTCTCTTGGTCGAATTGATGCTTGGCGTACAGTGGCTGGAACATGTAGTCTGATCCTGTCGCCTGTTATCTTCAAAAGTGCGACCTACATACTGACCTTCACATCGACACAAAAATTCATATACTACAAGATTTTCTATATGATAGGTACGCAATCCTTATGAATGGATGGCAAGATCTTCCTAGTCTTGTCTTGGATTGTCAGCAGAGAAACATGTTAATGAAGTTTTTTAAATCTGTGTTTCTATGCGGTTTGAAACATGGCCTAGTCAAACTGATCAGTTTTGTACCATAAATTACAAGTTTAAAAGATAATCGAGGGTGTTTGCAACAGAATTGTTCCTTTTTATTTCAAAGTATCTTGGATATACAAGTAAAAAAATACTGGGTGAAACTGAAGCACGATAATACGTTTTGCGTAAATTTTATAATGCAACATCAGTGTATTAGGCAAGAATATTGGGACACCTTATTACTCATAATAACTTAATAAAAGAAGAATATTGAAAGGATAAACTACAAAACGACTGACCATAAAAAGAAAATATGATCTCCCCTCCTCCTCCTTCAAGAGATAACTACCTTAAGCATTGCAACGGGAACATATGGCATACACTTCAAATGCAATAAAGCAAGATCTGCATTTCAAATTAAACATCCTTATTGATAAAAAATACCCATCTCAATTTTTTGTTGACAGTTTAGTTTTTTGTCATGTCTCCAGATTCTACTCAGGGCGAGACTTTAGAGAAAACCATTGTCTACAACAGGGGGTGTTCAGACTTTTTCAGTATGTGACCCACTTTTAAAATAATCTTTTCTCAAAGATTAACCACCTAATACAAACATGCTAAACGTATATTTGAACAATCTTTTTTCGTTACAAAACTTCAAAATCGCCTTGAAAATTTGCGACATTACGCTAAAAACATACTTAAAAGCTTTTTTCGTCTGACACTCTTCATAGTATGAACCTTCAGAAAGGAAAGTATATGTATATGGCAACTTAATAAACATATATTTATTTGTAACACTGTTGAGAGTTCTTACATTCAAAATGCATTTTTGATGTCCCTTGCATAACGTCATGAGCTAGAACTGCAAACCACAATTAAACTCTTTACATGTTTGTAATTACTTGAATGACGATTACTGCTCTAATGACGTGCGATGAACAAAATCAGCCCGGGATGGATAGTCCGAGATGCGATCTACCCAAAATGTCTTCAAGATCGACAAGTAGATCATGATCGACGTTAATGAGTACCCCTGGTCTACGACATTAAGAAGAATATGAAGTAACTCGAAAAATGTCGTACCCGTTTGAGAGATTCAATTTCATAGTTCTTTCTTTTTATTTTATCAGCCTGTTTCTTTTTCTTTGTTTCTTCCTGAGGGTTAAAACAATAAAAAGCAACGTGATATACGGATGCAGAATGCAGTCTAGCAAAAATGCGATTGATTCTAGCTAGTTAAAATGACATCACATTGGTAAATTACCTTGTACTTTTTCTCATCATCTGACGCACATTTGTGTGACGATTTTCGTTGCTCTCTGTTTTGGTAATCCATCATAAATACCTTAAAGCAGACAGTACACAAAAACAACAAGTCAATAAAAAACCCCGAACATTTAAGCTTGTAAAATATGCCAGCAACATAGAATTTACGTCCACGAGGTTGTCGTTTCATACCAGAAGCTTTAAGCACATTATATGGTAGACAGTGGACAGTCTTACTTGCACATGAGGGGCAATGAAGAAGATGGAAGACTAAACAAACCACGTAAGGGATCATTCTTATTTTAGTGTGAAGGTAGCAGTTCAAATACGTAACCCTGTCTTCCACTGAAATCAAGCTTCGCCCAATTCAAAACGGATAATTTGATGCAGCACCTGAACACATTCTTCATCTTTTAAGTGCGAATAACTAATTCAATCTCGTTGTTGACAATTTTAAAGTGGTCCTTAGCAACTAACCAACACACACGGACCAGACACAATTGATGCCATTTGTGTTTTCAAAGTTAGTGCCTAGCTTCTCCTACTGGGTCTGTTTTAGTCACAAAGCCATGAACCTCAGCTCTCACAATGACGATAGCGCCAGAATACTACACTTCTTAATCAGGTAGCACTGCTCATGGCAAAAATCAACCCAAAAACAAATGAAAGGGTCTGCTACAACGGAAGTACCTTTCTTTCGGATAGAGATTTATTGAGTCTTTTCTGCTGATCCAACTCATCGCGAACTCGGTTTAATGCCTCCCGAAGGTAAGCTATCTCGTCTTTTTGACTGCGGACGTTTGTCTGCAATACCAGAGAAGATTCTAATTTAAGTAAATTTGTCAAGCAATACATTAAGATGTTGGATCAATCCAAATTACAAACACTTAACCAGCCAATTGTTCAGCAGCCTTAATTAGGTAAGGAAGTGTTAATACAGTTTCATTAAACCAACGATGTTCAGTCCAGACAAAGTCTGATTGTCTTTAAGTGCTGTTGTCACATTTAATTTTCAAGTCAAGATATCTTGGTGTCATTATTTACTGTACTCAATAAATAACAGCTACGTGGCAGGGGTCAGTTAGGACAACAAAAGCCCCTTTAAGTAATATATAATGTATAGATGACAGTCCCCCCCCCAAATTGTTCTTTATATACCCACGAATATGACAAGGTACCATATATACACTATGATACAGTCAGTTTTAACATACCAAGACGTATTCACAAATACAGAGAAAAAAAGCATGGGTACGAAATTCATAACCATTCTGCTTATCTATCCCAACGCTGATAATTAACCAAGTTCGAACATTATCTTGAAAAATCAACTTACTGCCAACGATAGAGCTTCAGCTGACTTTTTCCCGACCAAATCCTCCGTCTCTCTACGAAAAGAAAATAAACACGTAAGTGGAAATTGCCTTCGACGACAAAGAAATGGCTTCCCTATTTTTTCATTTAAATTTATTATCAAAACGGCAATGTTGACTTGAAATACCTTTCTATGGTCCATTGTCAGTGAAGATCTAATCTTCAGTTGGTCTATTCAAGTTGTTAAATAATGTTGGCATAGTACAGTTTGAAACACGAGAATTCCTGGAAGTAAAGAGAGAGTGAGAAAACTCCGAGGTCTTGTCTTTTTACGTCAACTCTAATTATCGAAGCTGCAAAGTAGTCGATCTGCTATAAGTAAAACAAGCCTTACAATTATCCTTATAACAACACCATTCTATTTATGGATTGTAAACGTCTACCTCAGATGATTTAAGTCTTTTTCGTAACCATCCAATAAGTTCTCTTTTCTTTCCAAGCGTTGAAAGAGATTTTCCATTTTCTTAATAATCACTTTGATGCCCTACAAGATAAAATTTTGACAATGTCCAAATCCAAGGAAGGGTAGGAAAACAAACATCAAAAATATGCAAGCGTATGCATTAGTAGAAGTTTCTTGACAGAGGCAACAATTGAAATTTTGCATTAAATAAATAAGAAAAGACAGGTACGTCCGTAAAACAACGAGACGTAAGTTAGCAACCATGTTCGGACTACGATTTGTTAGCCTTGTGAAGTTACTAACCTTTTCACGCTCTTTAAAAAGCTTTTGTAGTTCTTCGCGAGGAATATGAGCAACAGGCTGTGTTCCAGGAATACGGTCAATTTGCAACATTCCAGCAACACTTCGAAGAAGTTTGAAAAACTACAAAAATCAGAAAGTGATAAAGAGAGTAATAAAGCTAAAATCAAAAGATACAACCTTTCCGTAAGTCTATAAGACAAGTCTATTTCGTTGTATTATTTTTCTTCTACCACGTAGAAGTAAAAGGTTACTTAAATGTCAAAAGTGCAGAAACTAATAAAGCATGGGAATTTTAAGGCGTCAATCCATTCTACTAGTCTATTTCCCTCTATTTCTATTGCATTTAGTGGAATGTAAAAGGTTACTACAAAATGTCAAAAGATAAAATGGCAGAAAGCTACATCTTCTCACACGTATAAGCATTATTGCTAATTCCTCAAATGTCTGTGAAATTAATTACAGAAAGATGCCATGACATTGTTACTGTTCACGTGAAGCTTAAGAGGCCTTCGAAACATTTATAGATGCTTGTTGTTATAGTCTAAAATGTGTAAAGATATACAAATACAAGTAGTGTAACAATCAGATTTGTGATCATAGTTTCTGCTGCAAACTTAGATGTTTACAGAAAAGAACGCCAATTTATACGCAAGCTACGTTTCGTTCACTGATGCGTAAAAACTAGATCGTCAAGTGTTTACTTCACAATACCTTGTAAAATTTCAAAAGAACTTGACAGCCATTTCATACAGAAAAAGGGTTCAAAAACATGTCCTTACAAAAGTTAAAAGGCAAAACAGAGGTCCCAATATTCTGTAGGAGGAATTTGTGAAGGATTGACATTTGTTTACAAATTTCAGTATGGGATAACAATGATTTTGACCAAATTTGCATTGAGTCATCGTAAGGCAACCATTGATCAAAGACAAACGTAGGTCTTATTCTGTTTTTGAATTGAATAAACTAGTATTTAAATATTCTATCATAATAATTATCGTGTCGCTCAAGATTATACAAATTGCTTCGATGCCAATACACCATGATTCTACCATTTCAGCAGAAATGGATTGCAAACATTAAACATACTTTAGAATTAATTTTAAAATTGGTTTAGAGATGGGACACTTGATACGAGTAGTGATTATGAAATGCACAAATGTGGGCCCTGAGAAGCTATATTTGTTTACACTTGCTACTACCCTCTTGTCATTATTGCATCATGGGTATTTCACCTAAATGTTGTTTGTTTACAAAGTTTTTTCGACGGTTGAAAATATATGCTAATGGTAAGCTTGAATATTTCCATCGGTGGCAATTCTAGATATATTCAAGTCACAAGCTTTCTCAGAAAGATGACTGAAAGGCCAGTATATGTCCTTTGCTAAGGGGGCAAAATGTAACGCTTATATTAGGGTGTAGCGGGGGGCAAGGCGGTCTAGCTACACAAATAGTTTTCTTGAACAAAAATATACACCCCCATAACATGCTGGGTGACGAGGAAAAAAATTTTGCAGTTATGCATTAAAATCTGATATTTTGAGCTGGGATAGACCTTGTGATTATGCTATGGTGGTAAGAAAAACTAATCGTAGCAGTCACAAACAATTGAGCATCGGGCCTGAGGACAAGCTGCTGATACGACATTTCTTGCTGAAAATGTTTAATTACATGCAATCTTATCGATGCAAACACTGCAAAAACAGACGTGCTGCAGGGCTAGTGTATAAACACTAAGATACAAAATTTGTACTTTTACTGCAGTATTGAAGAAGATAGCGATGTATCTGCGAATTTTAGACCTATAGGACTAAAGCTTTAAAACAGATGTCTGCTTTTAGTATTATAACTCATGATTGAATGTCCTCAAAAGAAAGTGGATAAATTTTGTAACATAACTGTGATAGTTTGATACATCAAAGCTAAGGAGCCTACAATTCTCCAATAATTTACAAGCAGACAAGCTTAGGTACGTGTCCCTGACTTCCCTACGAATGCACATGGAAAATCCTGGTATCACAACATAAGCCAACACGTAAAACTTGAATAATTAACAGGAATACCTACCGACTGTTCGCTAACATCCAAAGCAGCCAGGGTGTCCTTGTGTGAGTTCTTTTCCACAGTGACCTCTTGTGATGCCGAATGAAGCAATTCTCGCGAAGCACGGGCCTAGATAGACACGAGCAAACAAACATAAACATGGATCATTGCAAAACTGTTTTAATCGTTAAAAACGCCATCGGTGTGAGGCCAGTCAGGGAGTTGAGAGCTATTTTTGTTATAGCGTGTACACGTGCGTCAAATAAAGACTGGAAAAACTTCTGCATCTTGTCCAGATATCGCAATTCAAATGAGCAGTTGTGGCTAAGCGCATAGAAACAAAGACTTTTTGCTATATATCATTCTAACACGAGTTCTGAACAATTTCATGTTTTAACTCGCATTTACCTCGGCATGGAGAACTGTTTCACTTTTCCCTAAATCTTCATCTCTTGTTGCCAACTGATATCGTAAGTCAGTCACTTCTTTCTTCAATGACGCTATGTGCGACAGTGCTGCTTCTTGGGTTGTGACTATAAAAACAAAAAAAGTCAAAAGTACATTACGCAATGAGTTTAACTCCTCTAGCACCCAGCGTTTTTTGAGCAATATTTACTGGCTCATAATGTATGGCAAAATACGGTTGTGTATGATAGTCCTGTAGCTGTAAGCAACCTCCCATTAACAGTAACTATATTGCCAGTGCGATCCCTATCTCGGTAAGCAGTGTGCTTCTGCATTATGATTACTTTCACAGAGTACGTATCTTTTATCTTGCATCATGATAGTTTACATTACATAAATTTCGTTATTATAGTCCAGGACAAAATCACATAGAGCGCTAATTACGACGGTCAAAAATACATTCTAAGGGAGACGACATGACGATTTTTGTGTATCTATTTTCCAAGCTGTTGATGGGACATGCAAGAAAGAAATGGAAACGGTTGAGTTTTGTCATGGATTTACAATGGAAGAAAATGAAAGGGAATAGTACGCCTGGCTATGCAAAAACCAGAAATCATGAAACAGTTAATTATATGGTGGAAACTTCCACCGTTTGTTGTACTACTGAGCCAATACATCTGAGAGCAATAAGGGGGTGCCTAACGTGAAAGTTTTGCGGTGACAATATGCCGTACCAAGAACGTCAATAAAACATTTTTCTGGTTGGTTGTTTGCTTACCAACAGGGGGTATTCCTTGACTTTTGATAGCAGCCCTTAATTCCGAGAGAGCTAACTTTTGTTTGCGGACTATTTCATCGTGTCTTTCGCCAATACATCGGGCACCTGCTGCTTTTAAATCTTTGGTCTGTATATGCTGCGGAGAAAATTTAGAATATTTGCGTTGATAAAGTAAAAAATGCAAACTATTATTAAGTGTATAAACTTTGAAATGGCCAATTTATCCTTCGGTTGTCTCCATAAGCAGGTTTGTTTAACACAAGCACCCTAAAAGTATTGTACGATTGAATGATACCTAGTTTATGGGCTCTCCTTTACTTGCAACTTCCCTCAAAATGCAAGACAACATGACAATAATTCAAAATAAATGCCCCCACGAGTTATAACAGAGAAGCACTTTGACAATGTTCCTGTCTGTAATGACGACATTAGAAGATTATTTCTCACTCCTATTAGCTTGCAATGCTATTAACTGGGAGGTTGTTGACAGCCTTTTCTAATTAAAGTAATTCAAGTTGCAAAGCCCCAAAATTTTTCTGTACCATTTGAGTGCCCAGTCAAGCTCAATGATTGATCGTAATAATAAGATCTTCATCTCACTGAGCTACAAACAGTTAAATAACCAGCGTCGCTAAACTTACCTCTTCATGTAACTTTGTCACTTCATCATCATATCCGTCTCTCTCTGCCTCTTGAATCTCTTTTAAGTGAGCTATTTCTTTGGAACGATCATCGATTTCTTCCTTCTGCCTGACTAACATATCCTGGTGTTTAACTAACGCTCTTTCTCGTGTTAACAATTCCTGTTTTTGATCATCAACAAGAGAAGAGAGTTTCAGCAACTGGTTACGTTGATCGTTCATTTCCTCGTCTTGCTTTCTGATCTTCCTCTGAAGGTCCTCGATTTTCTGTTTTTGAATATCATCTAGTTCCCCTAAGCAATACCGTATAACAGTGGTACAAATGTCAAAATCGGCAAAGATTTGAAATATTTCGCTAATTTAGTTTTTAACCTAAGATTAGAGTCAAACTTTCTTTCTATCAACCTTGTAGGTCGTGAACCATGATAAATAACTATGGGATTAACCTATTAAAGAAAATGTTTATTTGGGTCAACAAGACAAGACCTGCCAGCAAATCCGGTCTTCTGTATTGCTCATGATAAATCAGTGTCCACCTCTCTATTACTGAGAGCAAAACAGTGCACGAGCAAATCTGCGACCTTCAAAACTTTTGTTACGGTATACCATGTCTTATTGCCAGTTGAATATTGACAGACTTCTTAGAAAAATTTTTATGCGCAACTTTCGTGCGCAGTGGATCTCTTCACCACGAAGGGAAGAAAGTTTTGGTGACTTAGTTGTCTGACTATCGCCTTAAGGTAGTTGTGAGTTTTCATCCCTACTCCCATTTTCAGGAAACGTTGTGGCACTGTCACTTTAACATATAAGTAGACATGGTGGTCTTTTGAATGAACACATGTAAAGTTATAAGTGTGACCATCCGACCATCGAACTCGGGTCTCAGGGCTGCAAATCTGACGCCTTTTCAAAAGACGATATAGGTAATTCGACCCAGATCGACTACTCATTATTGGGTGTCTGCTTACAAACAGTATGCGTTTTGTGCCTAGCAGGACTCTTATCTACCGCCTTAGCACAAGTTTCAATAACAATAACAATAAGAAAGTGTGTGTCTTGTCTTAGTGACGTGTCTACCAATGCTTTAAGAACTACGGATTAAAAGCTTAGTGTGCAGCCCGCAAATGCGATTGTCTAGAATACTGCGTACACTTCTACAAAATTATATCAGGCTAAATTATATCAGCTAAGCCTAAATGTTCATCTGGCAACACGACAAGAATCCGAAAACACATCGATTATGCCTTATATTACTAATGAAAATTGCAGACTTGCTAAACTTTTTGCCGCAAAACAACATACATCGCAAACTAAAAAATATTTGAGGAATTTCTACTCCTCGTGTTTTGTACACTGTCACAATGACTTAAATATAAATTATTGTTGCCATGTTTTCATTTAAAAGTACTGTGATGTAATTTGTCTTTACCAGTCATATCAGAAAGTCGGGCCTCTGCTCCAGATAGTTGCTTTCGAAGTTTGCGAATCACTTCATCCTTTTGCTCATTTTCCCTCTGGGCAACAGTGATTTCATTTCTACAACAAATGAAAAAGATACACAACATGCTATTGCAATTGACGACACTATTGTCAACTTAAAATCTACTTACACTTTAGCCCAATTTTTAGTTCTTTGATGATGCTAAGTTTACCATCAAAGTCCATAGCAGTGGAAATCAAATTCAATTAAAATATCTTCATCCTCAAAAGGATTGCAAAGAAAACTAAAGGGAAACTCGAACGCCTCGATCACTCGTATGCGGATAAGAAAATTTAATCGTGATGCGTTGGTGCCTGTCTACCAAACCAAAAGATCACTTAAACCTCTATATCAGTCCCTGGTATTTGATTTATCTAACAAATGAGTGAAATAAAAGAATGCTACAGTACGTCCACCAAAAGTAATTATCCCTAAACGACAAAATAAAAGTGCCAATCATGTAGGGTCAGATAATTAATATCCAAACAACACGGGTAGACGATCGGGTTTGAATAACTAATAGTTTTTCAACCTTTCCTATTTGAGCTGTTTAGCTCAGCAGGAATGGCGTCAGATTTGCAGTCTGTGACCCGGGTTCGATGCCCCGGTGGTCATAATCATAGTACGGATCGACAAAGACAAAACCGCCAATAGGACGTACCTTAGTGCTTGCACCAATTGTTCCAGCTTATGTGACTGTTCTCTAAGGGTCCAGTCAACACCACTAAGATCTGTAGTTGCGACAGAAACATCTTTCTTGAGTAGCCTTTCTGGGGTTGCTGGTTTGGACATCGCTAATCTGTTGGCAACGTTTCCGTCCCCTGGGCTGTAGTAACCTTTAATATGGACCAATATAGCGGAAAAATTATTTCAGATCAACAAATGAACAACAAGAGGAGAGTCAATATGGGCGTCAATCTAAACCATACAATGTAAAATTTGCAGTTTTCACACGGCTCTGGAAAACTGGGTATTCTGCAAAGTCTTCTTTATAATAATTTCATCTGTGATACCTTTAAGTGCTAGATAACTTGTCAAAACGTATGAATATTAGTGTTATGAAAACAGTACATTATGTATTGCTTCGGGATTGCTGTTATTCTAGTGTTATGATTAGAATCCCTGTCAAACAGAACAGAGGAATACGTTTTTTTCTCTTCAAAACAGTTATGTACTTTGTTGAGCAACATACCTCTGAAGTGTACAATTAAATAAATCTGAACATTAATCGGTTACAGACACAGTACGTTAAGTGTCGTAAGCAATGTTACGCAGGCAGATACTTAGATGGGATTAATAATAATTTTTGATATCAATTCATAAAACAGAGAAATTAAATGTGACACCTTGAAACGTGAAAGAAAGAGAATAGCGAGCGACTTGAGTAATGGAAAGCTATTAGATAGTTTCTACAAGGAAGTACCTTCCCCAGCTGTAATTCCAATAACATTTCTGTGAAATTTTACTAATAATTATGTGAAACTAAGGAAGCATACCAGGCCCATACTGCTTATAACGCATGTTCTCAAACTCCAAATTTTTCTTGTCCTTGTGAAGTTTTAGAACCTTTTCCTCTAATGCTACAATTGTTAGAGAGTGTTGCCTTGCCTGCTCCTGCAGTAAAGAATGAAAGATGCAATAAATATTCATCAAAAATTGGTGAAAGAGAAAACAAACAGTTTTTATGTAATCACGCAAAAATGCTAATTTCAAAAACTTGAGTGCGTTACTGACTGCAAATGCAAATTTAGCAAGCCCGTCAGAGTATGTTTTTAACGTATATAAGATATGAAGCACGAGAAAAGAGACTTTAGGCATTACATGGAACTGATGATACAAGCAAAATCCCTGGTAACTTTTCCTATTTATCATATTTTATCAGAGCCTTTAGTTAATGTGTTGGACAGTGTTTTCACCAGCATTTGAATTCAATATTAGATCTAAATATACAAAGAAATAAATACAAAACTTTGTAAACGGAATAAAAACAAACTATTTACTACCTTAAAAGTTTTGATTTCTTCTTCCACTCTCTGTTCGAGTTCTCCTCTTTCCTTCTGCACTGATTCTAATTGAACTCGATGACGTGTTTCCTGGTCCTCAAGCTCTTTTTGCAATTGTGCCTGGCAACAATATGCGATGAGACATTGAGGTAACAACAACATGTTGAGAAACTTAATATCAAACTTGCTTTTGCAAAATATTATCTTGATCACGGTATAGTTCACAACCACAAAAGCGAATGAGGAAATAAGTATAATAATTTAATAGCACTATGTATATTACCTGGCCGTAACATCAATTTTATGTACTCAATATAGGCACAATCGTTTCAGCCTAACAGAATAGCTATTGGTCATTACTTTGTTTCTAATTTTGCACTGCAAGTAACAAAAATCGACATTTTGTTTACTTTTTAGCAAACAAGATTAACCAAAGTGATGTGCATCGTTTTTGTACCCTACAACTTCGCCATTACTAAACCATTAAAACAAAATACTTCCTAAAAATCACCAAGTCGGAACTTAACTATATACTAAAAAATGTCATAACAAAACAAAAAAATTAACCTGTTTATCAAAAAATGTGTCAATCAAAAGAATATCCAGTACCTCCTTGTGTTGATACTGATCTAGGGATGCTTGCAATTGATTTGCATTTTGTTCTACTATAATCATCTTGGCTCGGCATTCATCAGCTTCCCGTTGGTTTTCGTTGCATCTCTGAAATTAGAAAGAAGATCAACTTTATGCAACAGAAAAACCAGAATGTTTAAACCTTGCATCGTTCTTATGTGGATCTTAAGGGACGAAATAACATATATTACAACAACTCGCACGAATACATTTTTCACACTAGAGTCTTAAGAGGAGAACACCCTGATAATCATTGTAGAATGAGCATAATCATGTTGCGTCTGACACTTTAAAATAAACATCATAACGTTTGCTTCTGTTCCCTCAAACTATTTCACTTTGGTTTAATGTCTAGGGTTAGAGTACATCACCAGGCTTGCTACACAGGGGGCCGGAATTATAATACGAAGTCCAAAACCGCGGTGTTAGTCAACAGTCCAGTAAACCTGAAAAAATTGAGGTTTACGCACCTCTTTTTGGATGACCTGTTAATGAATAAGAAATCGCAATTTGTGACGATTGTGAGTGAGTATGCCATCAATTGTGCACGGTAGAGTTACATAATTTGTAATCTAACCAAACTTTGCGGTGCCGAAAATATGTGAAACTTCTAATCACCCAGAACAAACACGCGTTCCTTTCGACCTCACTCCCTATTACAGGGCTTTATTTGGAAACATGTCGAACAAATAATTTTAGGTCAAGCAGGAACAGGCTAAAATACTACAATCCATTCAAACACATTATAATTTTAAAGTCGAAATACATAGGTTTAATAAGTGTTTATTTCAAAGTTAATTCGTAAAATTCAACTCCAATAATCGAGGTTAATGCAATGCATCGATTAATCCTACACCTCATACTTACATAAAACCAATATAAATTTGGTGCCTAATAAAGGGGCCGCTCGGCTTAGGGGAGCACGTATTCGATGGATGCGCTTAAGAGTTGCACATTAAAGCTAATGGTGCCAAGAAATGTAGACTATGCCATCAACTGCATCAATGGCAACTGCTACGGAATTACCATATTTACGATATACCTAAAAAACCCACTGGAAATCCAGGTACAATCCGATTGATATTACTGTATGCAAAAATAGCCGCAAAAGAAACTAGACATACGTCAAAAATCAGTGTAGTATACCTTTCTAATTTCAACCAGATCCCCATACTCCCTTTGGAAGCATTCCCGTTCCCGTTCTAGTGCTTCTTGGATTGCTTTCTTTTCATGATGCTCAAATTTCTCAATTAACTTTTCCCTTTTCTCCTCCTCTTCACGTCGGATGGCAGTAATACTATCCGAAGCACTTTCTTGGGCTTCCTCAATGAACTTGGTTCTCAAGTTCGTAATTTCGTTGTCATGAATACGTGATGCTGCTGACAACCTTAAAACAATTGTCAAAGAAGAAGGGTTATGTGGGTAACTGACAAACCCGAAAAACAATTCTTATCAGGTAGCGAAAATACGTATTAGTGAACGTCGACACGTCTGGACAGTCAATGAGCTTTTCTTTCAAAGCTTAAAAGAAGTAGCCAATTACAATCACGAGAAGTCACCTGCATGCATGTACCGGGTATGCTGCATAATATGCATTCATCTCATTGCAAACTAACCTAAACCTGGTTTTGAATCATTTTATAAGGTAAACATGGCAGTGTGGTAAAACCATAGATATGATGGTAAAACGTACACAAGAAAAAGTCACACCTTCATTAATAGAGACTTCATGGTAGACTTTTGCCATGTCTGCTGACAAAAACAGACTAAAGGAACATGGGGGCATACTGTCATTCGTTCATGCTACAATGACTAGAGCTTTCCATGCTTTTATCATGCACACCGACAACAGTCGGTTAGTATGCACGTCGGTTAGTATGCACGTCGGTTAGTATACATGTCGGTTAATATGCACGTCGGTTAGTATGCACGTCGGTTAGTATGCACGTCGGTTAGTATGCACGTCGGTTAGTATGCACGTCGGTTAGTATGCACGTCGGT